>CALNHX010005560.1:0-104692 GCA_940337035.1 Agriotes lineatus | reverse complement strand
TGCTATTATGTGATTTACGTAATTATTCCATTTTTCTGGCGTAACTTGCAAATATGCTTCACTGATTAAATTTCGGACCTTAAATTAAAAAAAAAATCTGCTTAATTGTGCATTAAATTTACTTTTTAAAGATTAATAATAAATAACTAAAAATATGGTGATAAATCGTGAAAATGTTATAATTTTAAAATAAGAAAATTATGGACAATAAACTAATTAAGCAAAGGATGCTTAATTTAATTACTTATTTATATCTTGGGTGTCGATCTTTGATAACATGAAAAATTAATTTAAATGACATTTTGGAAGCTTTTGCTGCATTACAATTTAATAAATGCAAAAACTAAACAGTGTTTACCACAATATTGAAATTAGATACCTTAGTAGTATGCTACCCACCACTAATTGGATTAAGTGTTCAATTAAATTAATCGAGGCTCTATTAATCGGTTGATTGACAGGTGCTCCAATTAAACCGCGGATTGATCTAATTAATTTCGCGGATTGATCTAATTAATCACATATGAAGTTTGATATGTAATTTACATATGTGCTACTGATTAAATTACGCATTAGATTTTTTAATTTGCTTCCGGAATTACGCGGCGGCCATTTTTAATTTTCGCGGGAATATTTGAAATTTGAATTTTTTCCGATTTTTTTTCTAAGTTCCATTATTTGAATTTTAAACTTCCCGGGTGTCAGCAGCCATCTTGGTTTTCTGCGCGCGCACCTCTAGCGTCTTTTCAAATTTTCTAATTTAGCGCCCATTTTTGAATTTGATTACTCGCCTCGTTGACATCTGTCTCTCTCGCTGTTGTACTCTCTCGCTCGAATTTATTTAATTTAAAAAAAGCTGTTCGTCACGGCCACTGGTCGGAATTGAACCGACGACTTTTGTATTTGTAGGGCAGAGTCCTTACACCAGAGCTACCGAAGCGATCGAGGTTAAAGGAATTAAACATAACCACTTACGTGCCACGAGCCCAGCTTTAAACAAACTATTTTTCAAAAATTTAGATTATAAGAATAGGGGATGTGTAGCTTATTGTGTTTAAAGGTTGATACATTTTTAAAAAAATTAGATTTGTAACAGCTTATTAATTATTTTATAATTTGTGCCTGCTATATGGCTGGATTAACGAGATCCTCATTCTCCCTACCTACTATAGGAAGTTTCCGTCTAAGTTCCCTATTTAAAACAGGCCGGTTCCTGTGTATTGTTTGGTTTTAGAGGTTTGAACATTGTACCACTTAGCTGTTCTGACATTATACTTCCATATACATATTATAAATAAATTTTAAATGTTATTTTCGACTGAGTTTTAGCTTCTTATAAATTACAACAGTGCCCTCGCCCATATAAAATAAGACATACGCATTAAATAAATGTTTTTATTCTATAAGAATGGTTGTCCCCCATAAATTTGAATAAAAACAGGCAATTTCGTTGAAAAAAAAATAGCTTTTCAATATCGTTTGCAAATAAGACAAGGGATACTTGTAAAAATATAAGTCAAACCATTTTTTCTTGTAAAAAATTTACGAAAAGACGTAAGTGTTGGCGACAAATGAAAATAAATTTGAATAAAAACACGCAAAAATTACGAAAAGACTTGGTTTTAAAGGTTTGAACATTGTACCACTTAGCTGTTCTGACATTATACTTCCATATACATATTATAAATAAATTTTAAATGTTATTTTCGACTGAGTTTTAGCTTCTTATAAATTACAACAGTGCCCTCGCCCATATAAAATAAGACATACGCATTAAATAAATGTTTTTATTGTATAAGAATGGTTGTCCCCCATAAATTTGAATAAAAACAGGCAATTTCGTTGAAAAAAAAATAGCTTTTCAATATCGTTTGCAAATAAGACAAGGGATACTTGTAAAAATATAAGTCAAACCATTTTTTCTTGTAAAAAATTTACGAAAAGACGTAAGTGTTGGCGACAAATGAAAATAATTTTGAATAAAAACACGCAAAAATTACGAAAAGACGTATGTGTTGGCGACAAATTAAAATAAATTTGAATAAAAACGCACAATTTCGTTGAAAATCTTTACAAAGCGACTTTATAGCACCGAAAAAATGATGTAAAAAAGTTTTAAGAGTTATTTCTAAGCATAATTTTGCAAACGTTTAACAAATAAACCGTAATTTTTTAAATTATGAAATCGTAGTTCAATTTATATGAATTTTCGATACTTTGTATGTGAAAAAATAGCTTCAATTACTAATATTTGAATAAAAACATGCGATTTCCAAAGCATTTCGTTTAAAATTTTAGAAAATCGATAGCATCTCCCATGAAAATTTATAAAAATCGGCATCTTGTCATATTAAATTCTGTAAAAACGACAAAAACAATATTTTTTTCACAACTTTCATTGAAAAATAGTAAAATTTTACGAAAATACGTCTGTGCTGACGACAAATGAAAATAAATTTGAATAGAAACACGCAAAAATTACGAAAAGACGTATGTGTTGACCCCCAAAGTAACAAAAATTTGAATGAAATCACACAATCATACAGCATCTCACATAAATTTTCGCAAATATCGACATCATGTCAAATAAATTATACAAAAACTGTCATCACGTCACTTGAAATTATACAAAAAACGATATTTTATTCAACACACGATGAAAATTGAACAAAAATCACGCAATTACAAGCCATCTCACATAAATTTTCACAAAAATCGACATCATGTTACATAAACTATGCATAATTTTGCAAATGTTTTACACTTTTTATAAAATGCATCGCTCAAAATTAAAAGAAATAGCAATTTCGTTGAAAAAATCTACTAACACAATCATTTCGATAAACAAAATTCAAAAAATCTTATACTTTTGACGGAAATATATGTATGTTGACCACAAATTAACATAATTTTTAAATAAAAACGCGCAATTCGTTGAAAAAAATATTCTGACACCACCAAAACACGCAATTTCATTGAAAAATATATATATGTTGTCCACAAATTAACATAAAGTTGAATAAAAACACGTAATTTTGTTGAAAAAATGTTCTGGCCCCTTCATTTCACTTAAAATTTTACAAAACTGCCATCATAACACTTGAAATTATACAAAATATATGTATGTTGATCACAAATTAACATAAACCTGAATAAAACACACAATTTCGTTGAAAAATTTGCAAATGTTTTACACTTTTTTATAAAATGTATCGCACAAAATTAAAAGAAATCACAATTTTCTAAATTATATCACGCTATTATGAAATCGTAGATTGATTTTTTGAAATTTTACACTTTGTAACTGTAAAATAACTACAAATACTAATATTTTAGCTTTAGACTTTGTAATTATTGCAGATTCGAGAAAAAAAACAAAGCAGAGTAGAAATAAAAAACACAAACACTTTGTAATAAACAAATATATTGTTCTTATTTCGTATAATACTTAATAATATAAATATAAATGTACAGCAGAATGTCTTATTTCTAAAAATTCGCTAGCAATTTACAAAACTGTAGTTTGAGGTGCACGACATTTCAAATTAAAAAGACTGCAAGTAATAAAATCAGAAATTCATTGTGTAATTTTAAAGTTTAAGATGCACCCAATCTAGAATTCCCTTCGTTTTTGGTGTTGATGACATCTGCCTTAGAGGCGTTTTTCTAACGGCCCTTTTTTGGAGGCGTTTCCTTATCGGCGTTCTTCTGACTGAACCTTTTTGATGTGGACTTGGATGAGTAGCTGGTGTTTTTAATTTATATTCTAAATCGGACTCGCAGTTATCAGTTTCCATTTCGGTTTTTCCTGTAGTATCAGTCGGGGTTGGCTTCTTTTGCTGTTTAGGTTTAGCTAGCAGCACATTAGCAACGTTAAGGTCTTTGATGTACTCAGCAAACTGTAGGCGTCCGGGTGGATTAATAGTTTTTCGAGGCCGCAGAGTGTCATGAATTAAATCGACTATGTTAGACGCCGGTAAAATTTCACCCTTTCTAGTAACGGTGCCCTTGTGATCCCAGCTCACATCGCTTGAGGTACTCAAAATGCGTAGGAAAACTTCAGCTTTTTTCTTAAAAGTTTTGGGAAGTGTAGATAAAATAACGGCATTTGATAGGCTGTCACTGGTTGTTTCAATAGGTATTTTGATTGGCTGCCGCGCCTGGTTTGTGAAATGAAGGAATCGTTGTAAAACCTGATTGTACTGGATCCATTTATCGTGATCAGTTAATTTGGACTTTAAAACTTTTTGCATTTCGTCATCAAGCTGTGATAATATATTTTTCTCCGCATCATCGCCAGACTTAAGACGTTGGACAAATTCCGGCGATACAATCAACATCTTCCGCTCTTTGTCCATTTTAGTCGAAAAGGAGCTCAGTCGTTTGTTCTAGTAGAGCCGTCGTGAATAAACTAGCTTAAAATCAAGACTTTCATAATAAATATATAAAAAAAATATGACAGGTACGGGAATCGAACCCGTATTCTCTCTCGAGATCAGAACTTGAATCTGACGCCTTAACCATTCGGCCAACCTGCCTCCCTATATAAACGAGCACTCTGCATAATTAAGAAAATATATAGTTTAAAAAGCCTTCTGCATGCAATTTCAAACAATATTTCATATAAATTAAGCCATGTACAAATTTCTAAATCGGTTTTGATATATATTTTATCGAAAGATTGGACCCTCAGCTACCGTTTTATTATTTGTCGTGATGCGTCATCGATGAATTTTACAAGAGCCAGCCTGTCTGCGATGTGACGTAGGTAATGTATCCACCCCATTTTATTTTAAAATTCTATAAAAACAGAGGCCCGACTGATGCCGCACTAACACGTTTTAAACCATTGTACTCTGTTACCTGATGCGGCAGCAGTTTGGACCTCTGATTTTATAGAATTTTAAAATAAAAAGGTATGGAGACATTATCTACGTCACACAGCAGACAGGATGGCACTTGTAAATTCAACGATGACGCATCTCGACAAATAATAAAACGGCAGCTGAGGGTCAAGTCTTTCGATAAAATATATATCAAAACCGATTTAGAAATTTGTACATAGCTTAATTTATATGAAATATTGTTTGAAATTGCATGCAGAAGGCTTTTTAAACTATATATTTTCTTAATTATGCAGAGAGTGCTCGTTTATATAGGGAGGCAGGTTGGCCGAATGGTTAAGGCGTCAGATTCAAGTTCTGATCTCGAGAGAGAATACGGGTTCGATTCCCGTACCTGTCATATTTTTTTTATATATTTATTATGAAAGTCTTGATTTTAAGCTAGTTTATTCACGACGGCTCTACTAGAACAAACGACTGAGCTCCTTTTCGACTAAAATGGACAAAGAGCGGAAGATGTTGATTGTATCGCCGGAATTTGTCCAACGTCTTAAGTCTGGCGATGATGCGGAGAAAAATATATTATCACAGCTTGATGACGAAATGCAAAAAGTTTTAAAGTCCAAATTAACTGATCACGATAAATGGATCCAGTACAATCAGGTTTTACAACGATTCCTTCATTTCACAAACCAGGCGCGGCAGCCAATCAAAATACCTATTGAAACAACCAGTGACAGCCTATCAAATGCCGTTATTTTATCTACACTTCCCAAAACTTTTAAGAAAAAAGCTGAAGTTTTGCTACGCATTTTGAGTACCTCAAGCGATGTGAGCTGGGATCACAAGGGCACCGTTACTATAAAGGGTGAAATTTTACCGGCGTCTAACATAGTCGATTTAATTCATGACACTCTGCGGCCTCGAAAAACTATTAATCCACCCGGACGCCTACAGTTTGCTGAGTACATCAAAGACCTTAACGTTGCTAATGTGCTGCTAGCTAAACCTAAACAGCAAAAGAAGCCAACCCCGACTGATACTACAGGAAAAACCGAAATGGAAACTGATAACTGCGAGTCCGATTTAGAATATAAATTAAAAACACCAGCTACTCATCCAAGTCCACATCAAAAAGGTTCAGTCAGAAGAACGCCGATAAGGAAACGCCTCCAAAAAAGGGCCGTTAGAAAAACGCCTCTAAGGCAGATGTCATCAACACCAAAAACGAAGGGAATTCTAGATTGGGTGCATCTTAAACTTTAAAATTACACAATGAATTTCTGATTTTATTACTTGCAGTCTTTTTAATTTGAAATGTCGTGCACCTCAAACTACAGTTTTGTAAATTGCTAGCGAATTTTTAGAAATAAGACATTCTGCTGTACATTTATATTTATATTATTAAGTATTATACGAAATAAGAACAATATATTTGTTTATTACAAAGTGTTTGTGTTTTTTATTTCTACTCTGCTTTGTTTTTTTTCTCGAATCTGCAATAATTACAAAGTCTAAAGCTAAAATATTAGTATTTGTAGTTATTTTACAGTTACAAAGTGTAAAATTTCAAAAAATCAATCTACGATTTCATAATAGCTTGATATAATTTAGAAAACTGTGATTTCTTTTAATTTTGTGCGATACATTTTATAAAAAAGTGTAAAACATTTGCAAATTTTTCAACGAAATTGTGTGTTTTATTCAGGTTTATGTTAATTTGTGATCAACATACATATATTTTGTATAATTTCAAGTGTTATGATGGCAGTTTTGTAAAATTTTAAGTGAAATGAAGGGGCCAGAACATTTTTTCAACAAAATTACGTGTTTTTATTCAACTTTATGTTAATTTGTGGACAACATATATATATTTTTCAATGAAATTGCGTGTTTTGGTGGTGTCAGAATATTTTTTTCAACGAATTGCGCGTTTTTATTTAAAAATTATGTTAATTTGTGGTCAACATACATATATTTCCGTCAAAAGTATAAGATTTTTTGAATTTTGTTTATCGAAATGATTGTGGTAGTAGATTTTTTCAACGAAATTGCTATTTCTTTTAATTTTGAGCGATGCATTTTATAAAAAGTGTAAAACATTTGCAAAATTATGCATAGTTTATGTAACATGATGTCGATTTTTGTGAAAATTTATGTGAGATGGCTTGTAATTGCGTGATTTTTGTTCAATTTTCATCGTGTGTTGAATAAAATATCGTTTTTTGTATAATTTCAAGTGACGTGATGACAGTTTTTGTATAATTTATTTGACATGATGTCGATATTTGCGAAAATTTATGTGAGATGCTGTATGATTGTGTGATTTCATTCAAATTTTTGTTACTTTGGGGGTCAACACATACGTCTTTTCGTAATTTTTGCGTGTTTCTATTCAAATTTATTTTCATTTGTCGTCAGCACAGACGTATTTTCGTAAAATTTTACTATTTTTCAATGAAAGTTGTGAAAAAAATATTGTTTTTGTCGTTTTTACAGAATTTAATATGACAAGATGCCGATTTTTATAAATTTTCATGGGAGATGCTATCGATTTTCTAAAATTTTAAACGAAATGCTTTGGAAATCGCATGTTTTTATTCAAATATTAGTAATTGAAGCTATTTTTTCACATACAAAGTATCGAAAATTCATATAAATTGAACTACGATTTCATAATTTAAAAAATTACGGTTTATTTGTTAAAAGTTTGCAAAATTATGCTTAGAAATAACTCTTAAAACTTTTTTACATCATTTTTTCGGTGCTATAAAGTCGCTTTGTAAAGATTTTCAACGAAATTGTGCGTTTTTATTCAAATTTATTTTAATTTGTCGCCAACACATACGTCTTTTCGTAATTTTTGCGTGTTTTTATTCAAAATTATTTTCATTTGTCGCCAACACTTACGTCTTTTCGTAAATTTTTTACAAGAAAAAATGGTTTGACTTATATTTTTACAAGTATCCCTTGTCTTATTTGCAAACGATATTGAAAAGCTATTTTTTTTTCAACGAAATTGCCTGTTTTTATTCAAATTTATGGGGGACAACCATTCTTATACAATAAAAACATTTATTTAATGCGTATGTCTTATTTTATATGGGCGAGGGCACTGTTGTAATTTATAAGAAGCTAAAACTCAGTCGAAAATAACATTTAAAATTTATTTATAATATGTATATGGAAGTATAATGTCAGAACAGTTAAGTGGTACAATGTTCAAACCTTTAAAACCAAACAATACACAGGAACCGGCCTGTTTTAAATAGGGAACTTAGACGGAAACTTCCTATAGTAGGTAGGGAGAATGAGGATCTCGTTAATCCAGCCATATAGCAGGCACAAATTATAAAATAATTAATAAGCTGTTACAAATCTAATTTTTTTAAAAATGTATCAACCTTTAAACACAATAAGCTACACATCCCCTATTCTTATAATCTAAATTTTTGAAAAATAGTTTGTTTAAAGCTGGGCTCGTGGCACGTAAGTGGTTATGTTTAATTCTTTTAACCTCGATCGCTTCGGTAGCTCTGGTGTAAGGACTCTGCCCTACAAATACAAAAGTCGTCGTTTCAATTCCGACCAGTGGCCGTGACGAACAGCTTTTTTTAAATTAAATAAATTCGAGCGAGAGAGTACAACAGCGAGAGAGACAGATGTCAACGAGGCGAGTAATCAAATTCAAAAATGGGCGCTAAATTAGAAAATTTGAAAATACGCTAGAGGTGCGCGCGCAGAAAACCAAGATGGCTGCTGACACCCGGGAAGTTTAAAATTCAAATAATGGAACTTAGAAAAAAAATCGGAAAAAATTCAAATTTCAAATATTCCCGCGAAAATTAAAAATGGCCGCCGCGTAATTCCGGAAGCAAATTAAAAAATCTAATGCGTAATTTAATCAGTAGCACATATGTAAATTACATATCAAACTTCATATGTGATTAATTAGATCAATCCGCGAAATTAATTAGATCAATCCGCGGTTTAATTGGAGCACCTGTCAATCAACCGATTAATAGAGCCTCGATTAATTTAATTGAACACTTAATCCAATTAGTGGTGGGTAGCATACTACTTACCTTTTTACTTCGCAACGGTAGGGCGGGAGTCTCAAGATCTTCACATTGTGCCTTTTTGCAATTTCTTCTAGTTTATACCAATCATAGTTTCGTTTCAATGTATTGACTACTTCCAACAATTCGTTTTAGTCCTCTTCAAATAATAAATCTTTAGACCAAAGCCATGCCTGAATTTCGGCTTTATTTGAAGTACTGTTCGGAATTTGCTTTAACTTTCTGCTGTGGTAAGACGCATTGTCCATAACAACAACAGTTTTTTTCTGGTAGATTCAGAATCAACTGATGTTCGAACCACTTTTCGAAGTTGGGTCCATCCATTTCATCATGGTAATCTTGGGTATTTTTCTTAGCCAAAAAAGTCAGCTCTGCTCTATCATTAAATCCGTTTTTGCATCCTGCATGTAACAAGACAAATCGTGGACCACGAGTTGTAGGAGCTTTCAAACCTCTGGCCAATCCACGAATAAATGCATCCCGATGCGACTTAATCGATTTATCGACCCATTCTTTCGCTACACTATGTCCGATATTTACCCACGATTCATCCAAATACACGATATTGTATCCAACTTCACGATTATTATGAATTTAGCGTAAATAACGATGACGACAAGAAATTATTTCTTGCCTTTCAATTAAAATAGATTTTCTGCCACGCTCTTCATACACAAAGTCCATCTCACTCAGTATGCGATGCATTGTTGCGCGCGAAAAATTAGGCAAATTTGCATTGCCATTTCCTGCAGCTAACACAGAATTTATGGAAGGCGGTATATTAAAGCTGGTGCACTATTCTGCGAATTTCACCCTTCATTTCTCCGTCGTATTTGTTTTCACGGGAGGTAACAATTTTGCGCTTTTTGGGCCTTTTTCCTGGAGAAAGTAGTCCAGCTGGTGAAGTGTACTCTTGTATCATGATGTAAAGCTTCTTTTTGCCCACGCCACTCATTTCGGACACCTTTTTGATTATATTCGATATGGAATCGTTAGTCTGATTTAAATGGTAACTTACAAGATTAATTAGTATTTGCTTTTCTGAAACTTGCAAAGATTCTCCACGTTTCCATTTAACAATTTCTTCCATTGAGCGGTCAAAACAACGATAAATAACAATGAAAGCAATAACAATAGATAAAAGTATAGAACACTATGCAAAAATAATCGTAACTGGAAAATGTCAACACGCTCTGAGAACAGATAAAGACTAAACATATTTTGTACAAAAATTATCTTAATGGCTTATTAATTTATTTTGCATTTGAAAGTAGTTATGAATCACTCAAACTTTTGGAAGTGCAAATTTGTTACCCCCATTATGGCTGTAATTAAGAACGATTTTGATGCATATATCAGACATTAAACCAAAGATTTAATTTTGTTTCAAATAATTATTAAAAATGTTAAGAACTATACTTTTTACAAAAAACGTAGATATAGATTTTCTCTCGGATGTAGATAGAGCATAGACTGACAAACTCGCTGACTCATAGACAGGTATCCCTTCGAAAACCACATTTTATAAATAAGAAGACACAAAAAGGAATACATCCGCAAACATCTAGATTTAGACAGTTTCATAACCACTATAATTTATTTTATTCCGCGAAAGAAAGTAAAATGGAAGACTTCTTTCGTTGTGGCAAATATAATAAAGCAAGGAAACCCTTAGAGAGGTTTAGTAACGATTACAATCAAATAACAGTGCGTACTTTAAGCTCAGCATGATGGAGATCGACCGATAGAGAGAGAGGATGTCAGGCAATTTTGGGAGTCTACAGCAGTATAATTAAGCATTTAGGCCTTCAGAGCAGTTTGTCTGTGCTTTAAACACATTTTAGTTATTTAATTTTTCATCGGATAATATGGCAATAAAGAATTCGAACACCCTTTAGCGTCGTTATCCCGATTTAGCAATATTTTGGGCCACCCTTTGAATATTGTTCCCTGCAAGTGTCCGCTTGAGTTTCGTTCCTTAGCGTTAGATTTCAGGCTAGTTAAAAATTCAGCCTGTAAGAGCAAATGAGAGGGCATCTATTTGTCCTTGTCGCTCCGACAGGCTTTTGTTTTTATCCGACCGGCCCCTTTCCTTGCGATTGGCTACTTGTTGTGGCCTGATGACGCTTTCTTTTGGCGCGTAAACTGACGCGGGGATTAACGGTCGATTTTTAGTCAGTCGATCCTAGTAAGGTCACTAAATTACGTTAGCTACGCTAACACAGGTAGGGAAACTCGGCGGTATTTATGTCAAACCAAACTCGTTTTTGTCAGTGGCGTACCCAATCAGTTTATAGGTTATAATAGAAATAAATTGAAGTTTGTGTAATGTGAACGCAATAAATAAATATTACATAACAAATTATTTGTAAACGATTTCCAGCTTAAAAGAAATAATTATCACAAATATAAAGCTTTAGCGAATATTTTGTACCGCTCGCTGCATTCCAATAATTCGGCACCTCACGTACACGTAAATGATGCATGTCGTCTAGTGGTCTATTTATTTCTTTCAACCACTCCTGCCGTTTCATGCTATTTCTTGGTCCTTAATTTGCAATAAGTAATTCATTAAAGAGTATTGCTAAATATTGCAGTTTAAATTACCTTCAGGAACTTGAAACAACGTATACCCTTTTATGCAGTTGTTCAGGCAACCTTTAAAGTAGCAAATACACACCATAATGCTATATATACGTTTTGACAAAATTCGTCGGGGGAACTAGGGAATCCGAGATCACAATCATCTCTTCAGAGCATAATTTAGGCCAGTGGTTCCCAAACTTATTTGGCCTACCGCCCCCTTTTCAGAAAAAAAATTACTCAACGCCCCCTGGAAATCTATATTCTTTAAGCGAACAAACAGTATTGTAGTACTGATAATTATCTATAAGAGTATTTCTAGGTAGGAAACTATTTTGAAAGAATAAATTAATTAGCAATTAAAAATTACAAGGGGGGATTAATACATTAAAAGTACAACATAAACATTTGAGAATTGTTTAATGAATGCTACACTAGATACAATTACTGTTAAATTGTGAATAGTTTATTAAAAAGGTGCGAGCATATAAGTTGATTTAGTTGGGATAGTTGTTTGGTAACATCAGAACTTAGATTTTAATTTGCATTAGCTGACAATCGGAATAACTAAGTCAATTATGAAATGTTATAATAAAATATATCATATAGAAATTTGGTATAAATTATTATTGCTAGCGAAAATTACATTTTTAAAATAGCCGATTTTTTTTCGAATTTCTAACCTGTGTTTTGAGTAAAAGCAAATTTGAATACGTAATAAAAACCCTTTATTATAATGGTATTTATTTTCTGGATGGTGTATTAAAGGGTGTGATAAAGTAAAATTAAAGAAACGAAGGATAATAGCTATTTATGCAACAAGTGCTAAAAGTTGATGTTTATGCACGAGACATGAAAATTATGAAACGAAGCCGAAGGCATATACAATAACACTTTTAGCACGAGTTTGCATACAACATTTTTGCTACAACATCAAATGTTCTGTTATTAATACATAAATGTCGATTTAACAAAGGTTTGCATTTATGACAGTTATAATTTATGTCATAATAAACAGATGGCCTTGACGCGCAGGTGAATGTTTGTGGAGCCAGTACTGTCAAAGTCAGTTATCAAAGGTAATTAAAATAGTACACATCTGACTTTATCCATTACATAACGCTTTAATTATTTAAAAAACACTTTATCTCTAACGCAAGAAGTAACTAGAATAACTTTACAATCTCACTTCCAGTTCGAAATTGTAGTTTTATTACCTCACTTCACTTTATAACACATGTGCTAAAAGTAAACAGGTGATCTCATTTTAAACATGCTAAATTATAAAACGTCACCTTTAGTGAAAAAAGCTAGCACTAAAAGGCCTACTTTTAGTGGTGGTCGTAGGAAAACGAATTTTAATAATGGTAAATAGTCTTTATGGAATAAATAAATCTGTAACTTGTTTTTTGTGTGTTTATTTGGAAAATAATGTTACACTATATTACACAACAGATGAAATATGTGCGAACGGTTTTTTCTAAATCTTCGTATCTTCTCTTCCTTCTCTAAGTTTTCACCGCCGCCTTATTTTTATTCACCGCCCCCCAAATGGACCCGAAGCTGCTATCGCCCCCTTGGATTGTTTCACCGCCCCAAAGGGGCGGTATCGCCCACTTTGGGAATCACTGGTTTAGGCAAATGATCTATAATAGTAAAAAAATACCTTTGATATTTCTTCAGATCTTCAAGTTTCAGGGTCAGTAGACGAAAAACATTTTAAGTTGCGGTTAAAAACGATCATCTGCATAACTTACAACCTAGAGAAAGGATTGTGGCATCGCATTCGAAGAATGTATTACTAATAAGAAAAATTATTTATGACCTTACTAGTAGCGCCTATGGTAAATTTGACACTGACCAACTCGTTTTTTAAACTTGTCAAATGGTGTTTCCCTACCTGTGTTAGCGTAGCTAACCTAATTTAGTGACATTAGATTCCAGGCCGTCGATCTGAGCGGTGGTTAGTGAGATGCCGTGCGAGCGTCCCCTCGCGTTTCGCGTGGGGGCGCTTACTTTTAAAAAACTGCTGTTGCTGCGAAGGGGGGTGCTTGAGTGCCATGTTTTTTCCGAGTAGTCACGAGAGAGTCGTTGTGGCACAAGGAGCTTTAGATGGTGTTCTGCTTCTTTGCCCTTGGTGTGTGGGTGCTCGCGTACCTTGATGGCCGTTAGCTTTGCTTCAGTAACGTAGGGCCGAGGTTAGGCCCATTCTTCCCTGGAAAGGGATCAAACTCGCAGAGCTTCTGAAATTGTTGGCCTCGCCATCGTCTTGTCGCGTAAGGGGACGAATTCCGGTCGTCGCCCCTTGGGTGGATTGTCCGCAAGTACCGCACTGACTCCCACTCTTTTGTTCCAACGTCGAGTACTGTAGGCACGCCGTCTGCAGGCGTTTCGCTCACTCTCGGCGGGCGTCCATAACAAGGTAGCATGTGTGCATGTAACTTTAATTAATCACCTGTTATTTATACGGCCTAAATTTGCATACTGTGATCGCTAGCCTAATGTATTTTAACCGCAATCATTCGTAATTAATCACCTGTTATTTGTATGGCCTAAATTTGCATTCTGTGATCGCTAACCGAATGTATTTTGACTGCAATCATTTGTAATTAATCATCTGTTATTTATATGGCCTAAATTTGCATACTGTGATCGCTAACCTAATGTATTTTGACTGCAATCATTTGTAATTAATCATCTGTTATTTATATGGCCTAAATTTGCATACTGTGGTCGCTAACCTAATGTATTCTCACCCCAATCAGTCGTAATTAACTATCTGTTACTTGTATGGCCTAAATTTGCAGATGTGGTCGCTAACCTAATGTATTCTGACCGCAATCACTCGTAATTAATCACCTGTCGTTTGTATGGCCTAAATTTGCATACTGTGGTCGCTGACCTAATGTATTCTGACCGAAATCATTCGTAATTAATCACATGTCGTTTGTATGGCCTAAATTTGCATACTGTGGCCGCCAACTTAATGTATTTTGGCCTCAATCACTGATAATTATTCATCCACTACTTGTAAGGCCTAATTTGCTTACTGTTGCTGCTAATGTAATGTGCTTTGGGCGTTGTCACTTTTAATTAATCTTCTGTAGTTCGCGCTGGCCCAATTTGGAATATTGTTCTTGGGTCACGAACGTTGTGGCCGCCGCCGCTGTCAATTTAAGGTTCACGTAACTGGCCGACCAAGGCCTGTGGGATTATTCAAGTTTATGTCGGCCGCCCACAGCCGGTTGTATGTTTATGACCATTGATGTACTAGAAATAGAGCGCCTCTCCAGCTGGGGCCCTAGATATAGATGTAGTCTAGTTTTGAATCCCTGTAAATCACCCAAGTTGCTTACGTCAGACCAATAGACGAGTATTTGAACATAGGTTTTGTCATTGAGGCGAATCTATGCATGCTATTTTCAGGATAAGCTTTATTATGTAACGATCTATGTACGGCGAAGCCTGAGCGTTGGAGCGACACAGGTAAGTTTGACTACGCTTGCCGCAGTGACGACGTGGTTAATGAAGCTGAGATCCAGTATCATACCCCGTTTGACCCTCAAGGTCCGGTTAAACGAGAGTCTTCTTGGACCTTGCGGCGCCCATTTATTTCGACACACCCTATATATGTTTCGACACGCTTTCCCGGTGACGTACCGTTTGAACCTCGCCCATCTCCCTGCGCGTACCAGTCGTGGCCTTTAGCCTGTTCTTGACGTTTCTCAGGGCGAGCGTGCCACCTTTACCCGGACTTGACTAGTCTTTGGACACTCACACCGTGTGGGTGTCGTTAAGTCGTTTTGACATCGTAACAAGGAATGCCACGAGAGGTACAACAGCATTCAGATCTTATATTCTGTATAATAGCGTTATAGAGATCTCTACAGATCGAACACGATGGCAGCTAAAAATAAGAAAACTACACAAAACACTTGTATTGGGGAGAAAAAAAATACAAGGAAGCCGAGTAATAAAGGGAAAAAGATAGGAAAGATATAAAAAATCAATTCTGTGGTACTTCAGAGTCCCTAATAATAATGAATCTGAATTATATTCATAACATATTCTTAGATTCTGTAACTTTCACTATAATGATGAAAGCTGTAATATCATGCGAAACGTTGGTTGGTATAATTTTACAAACAGCAAAACTCCCAAATTTGTTTAATAGGTATCTTTATTTACAATGTACCTACGCTAGCAACACTAGTCAAAATATGGATGGCTTTTATGTGTGCAGAACCCATAACGCTTAGATCATATTTTTCTAAAAAGTAAAGTTGAGCATAGTAACGTTATTCCTTTAATTTTAGAAATCACGATTACTGATCATTTTGCAATAATATTGAAATTAGATCTTTATTCTCAAGCTACGAACAAAGCTGAAATCATAAAAATAAAAAAAAATATTATAATAAATTAAATTTGGCATTAGAAAATGAGCACTGGAATGACATATTTATGGACGATGATATTAATAGAATAACAAAAAACTTTATAGGAAAATTAAAATATTTAATAGATTACTGTACTGAAGTAAAGGAGAGGAAAGTGAGGAATATTGGAAGGAAACCATGGATAACGAAAGGGTTAATTACTTCAATTAAAAAAAGGCATGATTTGTTTCAAAAGTATAAGAAAAGGGGGGATTTAAATATTTTACAAGGGTATAAAAATTACAGAAATAAAATAAATAGTTTGATTATAAAAACTTTATAGGAAAATTAAAATATTTAATAGATTACTGTACTGAAGTAAAGGAGAGGAAAGTGAGGAATATTGGAAGGAAACCATGGATAACGAAAGGGTTAATTACTTCAATTAAAAAAAGGGATAATTTGTTTCAAAAGTATAAGAAAAGGGGGGATTTAAATATTTTACAAGGGTATAAAAATTACAGAAATAAAATAAATAGTTTGATTATAAAAGAAAAAAGATTATATTATGAAAATAAAATCAAGAAAAAAGAGAATTTGGATGCGAAAGTGATATGGGATGTGGTAAATCAATCATTAGGTGTAAATAAAAGTCGAGCTGTTATTAAATCAATTAAAGGTGACAAAAATACAGTAATTACAAATAAAAAAGAAATAGCAGATACATTTAACAATTATTATACAAAAATTGCTGAAGAAATGGCCAATCAAATTAAGACTTCAAAAGGGAATAATAAGTTTATAACCCAAAATGTATGTACTAACACAATTTTTTTACATCCTACAGATGAAACCGAAGTAACATTTTATATTTCACAGCTAAAAGTAAATAAAGCGCCTGGTCATGATGGAATAACAGCGGAGACGTTACATCGAATTGATAACCATGTGGCACCACATCTGGTCTTTATAATAAATAACATATTTCAAACAGGTAATTGTCCAGAACACTTTAAAATTTCAATCGTAAAACCATTATATAAATCCGGGGATAAAGAGCTAACTGAAAATTACCGACCGATTTCTTTAATATCTAATTTGGCAAAAGTATTCGAGAAAATTTTGAAAAAAAGAGTAATGCATTTTGTAAACAATAACAATTTACTTTCGGAAAGTCAATTTGGTTTTCGGAATAATCTAAGTACACAAAATGCAATAGCTAAATTCTCCAAAATAATACATCAAAACCTAGATAGCAGTAAACCAACCCTTGCAGTCTTCCTTGATTTAGCTAAAGCTTTTGATACTATTAGTCATGCAAAACTTTTAGAAAAACTGGAAAGTATGGGAATTAGAGGCATAGCGAATCTGCTTATTAAAAGTTATTTAGAAAACAGGAAACAGTTCGTACAGATTGATGAAGTTTTAAGTGATGAATTAAAAATGGTGTGCCACGAGGGACAGTACTTGGACCGATTTTATTTATATTACATTTAAATGATCTTTTAAAAATAAAATTCAAGGGTAAGTTGTTATCTTATACTGATGATACTGTAATTATTTATGAATCAGATAACTGGGATGCATTATTAGAAAAAGTGGAAACAGAACTAAAGGATATAAAAAACTGGTTGGACAAAAATCTATTAACAATCAATATAAAAAAACAAAATTTATACCTTTTGCATGTTACAACTCCGGCTTACCACTATTTAATCTAATAAAAATACATAAAATTGACTGTACAGTTGAAACATGTAATTGTAACATGACCATACAGAGAACGGAAACAATTAAGTATTTAGGAATTACTATAGATCAGGGGTCACCAATTAGTTGTATTAGGGGTCCGTTTAAAAATTTTATAAAACTGTCGCGGTCCGGATAGGTAGGTATACGATAACTGACAGCCAAGTTTTAATTCAAAATGTCAAACTATAACTAAAACAAGTTAAATGAAATGTTTATTGAGTAATTGACGAAAAATGCGATATTATTTGTAATTTAATGCGAAAAATTACATTTTTTGCTTGTAGCTAGCTGCCTGAAGTCTGGAGTTAAGATGGTGCAAGGTATTGCCATTAAGTCTTGGACAACACTGCTTCACATACATATGTTGATCCAAACATTGTAAGTTTTAAAGCTAAATTTCTGAGTTCTGAATATTTATTAAGACAAATTTTGAATTCTTGGCAAGGAACTTCGGAATTTTTATTTTATTGGAAATATATCTTTTTCATCTGTAGAGCAGCTTTATTATTTCTGAAAACGTTTGCAGCTTCACTGCTCCATTCACCATTAGGCTGCAGAAAGTCGATTTAAGATCTTTTATGAAAGTTTTGTATTGGCTGACGTCAATCTCGTTGCAACTGCTCACTATTTTCAAATTAGAAAAGTGTAAGCTTTCATTATCAATATTGTTATACAAGAAGTTGTTTTCCGTGAAAAACTTCCCACTTCTGAGAGAAGTTTTCACACAAGCTTTGCTTTTCTTTAAATGTCATTGGTATGCTTGAAAATGCCCGATAAAAAACCATGGCAACCTTCTTTTTCGCGTAGAAAGAAATATCTTCAAATCTTCTTTGTAAAATTCAGCCTTTTCTTAACCACCTTACATTATTGGGCAGCAGTAAATCGTCGTCTTGAGCATTAATTTCGCCAAAAAATTGCAATTCACGATGTTTCATTGACGATTTAGCAAGACAAAAATTTACAATTTTGATCACTACTTACATAGTACTCTGGAGATCGGGGTTGATTTTTCAGCAAAGCACAGTTTGATATATGGTGCAGTGGTAGGAAATTATGTTCATTTTGAATCGGTACTCAACTGGTGAACTAGTCGTTTCCTGCTTCCAATCATTGGTGGCGCACCATCTGTGGTTTGTTAAGCCATCTAAAAATCCCGCGTTTCCATTGCGAATTCACACCGCTCGTTCATCTAGAGCGCATTTCAAATCCTGTGCCTGCTTGCAACCGCTTCCCCGTGCGCCAATATAGTTTAGTTTAGTTCCTACGGTGATCCGTAGCTTTGCGCAAAGGTGCTTCTCGAAAGTGGCGTTAGAATGAATCGGTTGTTTGAGTGGGAGAGAGAGCTCAAACGTAGTTGCCTCATACCGCTGCCGTTAGCCAGACAGTTGACCATATGTTCGTGCAGCTGTACATTTTAAAGACCGCATCAGCGTCCTGCCCGTGGGTCTGCCACCCCTTAATTTCGGTAACACGACTTCTTTTCTCGTGGTAGTTGACCTTACATAGCCAAGCGGAGTCGTTCTGTGCAAGCGGTCTCCGCGGCTCCGGTTGCTCGAGCCCGCTGTGGAGGATTCGAGTTATAACTGTCGAGCAGTGCAGTGGAGCACCAAGCGTCGAAGACGTCGCATGATTCATCCATAGCCAAGGCATGACAGTCTGCAGTCATTACCTGCGTTTTAAATCACATTGATTTTCTTCCGCCCAAACGTGTGTATTTCTTTTGTTAGTAACTTCAGACACCGGGATACGCCGAATAGTCTCAATAACACCTTTTTGTTCTCAAACAAAACATTTGCTGCTTCGAGCATGAATTCTTTAGCTATGTCTGCTTTCGTGAATGGTTTCATATTCTTAGCAAGAGTTCAAGAAATGCGCAAAAAAGCCTCATCGCATTTCTCCTGTCTGTTGGGTCATTGAACGACTCATGGCAGTAGGTAGCTAGCCGTAGGGACGCACGCGTCGTGTCACTTACAAATGTCAACAACACTACTCGACTTCTACTGAAGTTCTTCGAGTCAAGTGCGGTGGCGCACGGCTTGTGGCGGCGGGGAAAGAGGCAAACCGCCCGACTGTCGCTTGATCCGATGGCACAGAGCGCGGGAAAATTAAAATTATGAGGACGCATACATTTTGATTTCTTTTGCTTCGATTTTCCGGCATAAATGAAGAGTTTATGATTTTTACTGATTCGTTAAGATCCGCACAAAATATGTCGGAGGTCCGCATCCGGACCGCGGTCCGCCATTTGGTGACCCCTGCTATAGATCATAATGTGAAATGGGATAAGCATATACAGATGGTAGTTAAAAAAATTAAAGTTTTATCTACATATTTAAACAATTACGTGAATTTCTACCGTTAACTATCCTTAAGCAAGTTTATAGAGCATTAGTAGAATCACATTTAACATACGGTTTAATAGGGTGGGGAGGTGTACAAAAAACCGTAGTTAAACCTCTGGAAATAATACAGAAAAGAATTATAAAAGTTATTTTTAGGAAAACTATACGTTTTAACAGTGATAATTTATATAATGAGTCTAAGATCATGGACATTAGACAACTATTTTCTAAGATTACATTACAAACAATATTTAAAGATAAGAAAGTCATTGAAGACAATGTTATAAAGCATACTTACACAACTCGTAATAAACAACAGACAATAATTAACATTCCCTTATTAAAAAAGAATATTGGGCAAAGAAGTTATGAATTTTTGGCTATTAAGTTATATAATATTTTACCGCATAATATCAAAAACATAAATATATATAGACCTTATAAAAAAAGTGTCACTGATTGGCTGTTGTCGTATCCCAGATCACAATTGCACGAACTCTTTTAAATCGAGAAATTCATTGAGGTACAACTTCCACGTTCCTGAGTATTCTCCTGACTTAATAACTACATCAAATTATGTTTATATGTTTATTATGTTTATATGTACTATACCTATAGTTATAGTTAAAAAGCAATTACTCGCTGTAATGTAATAATTATAAGAAAATATTATTTTACCCACACACAAGTTGCCTAGGTAACTTAAGTGGGAGTACTTATTTATTTACAATGTACAACCTTTTGTTTTGTAAATCGAAAAACAAACATGTAAATAAACTTATTATTATTATTACTTATTATATGATGATTATAAAAATCGTCGTCAATATTTACAAGGTGTAAGGCGCACAATGCCAACATTTGCTGCTTGTTTCCCTATGCAGACGGTGCAGGCTAAGCTGAAATGTGATTTTAATACGGATGACCAAGTAACCGTAAGGGTCTTTAGCCACTTATAAAGCTTTTAATGCCATGTTTACCCCTAGAAACATTTTTAGTATAATTACCGTGATAGACACAGAAATAAAACTAAAAATAGATTTTTAGGTTTCAGAAGAATGAAATTCGAATAATAGTGGGCGATTCTTGACTTATACGCATAATTGCAAGGAATGATAGTTCGTGATGTGTAGTGATGGGTAATTAAAGAAAAGCGTAGTAAAAGTATTTTATTAACCGAGATAACGAATTAATTATGTAACTTAAACTGGAGTATCACAATTGTTCGAAGTGATGTTCTTTGTTTTCGATGAACACCTAAGCGCGGCGAATCCATGCTGCACCACACGTTCGTACTGGACAACACGCAGAAAAGTGTCTCGACTCGGGTGACCTTTGAGGAAACCCTTGTGCATAAAGCCGAGCTGCAGCTACTGAATTTTGGTGTACTTTCCCGTAAGTTAATATCATGTCCATGAGTTCTGCGTTGGTGACGTTAGGTGCAATAGTTCTTCTTTTACGAATAAAAGAAGCTTCAATTTGACAACTAGTGATGGAGAGTGACAGATACAATTCAAGGTAACTGCGATAATTTTATATTTTACTATATACCTAATTAATTCGTTATCTGCGTTAATAAAAAACTTTTACTACACCTTTTTTAATTGCCCATCTCTACACATCACGAACTATCAGTCCTCACAATTATGCATATAACTCAAGAACCACCCTGTATAGTACATACTTGTATGAATAAAAATCTATGAACGCTTTTAAAATTTATGAGCAAATAAGTCGTTCGTTTCTGAAAATGTCACATCAATACATAATAGGATGAAATGTATAGCCGCAGTTTATAGCAGTTATAAAAGCGGTCTACGCATTTGGTCCAACTAGATGAACATCGAAGGTTGCTGGGAAAGATGGTGATAGCGTAATTGCAAAATAAAACCGTTTCACGTAAATTATGATGACACTTGGGCTAAAAAGTCCGTCCTCACCATTTCTTTGAATAGAGGACTTCCGGACTCTGGAGTCGCTACGTCGAGAAACTTTATTTACCGCATCCTAGTGAAGTCATTAGGTAGTAAATTTATGTGCTTTTTGAAACAACAACATTCATCAACGTACCTAGAATTGCTATTCGTTTAAATTAAAAAGTCCCCATTAAATGCAACTGTTTTTAAATTTAGGAGTTCATAGCTAATTGAATCAAAACCAATTTTGTTTGAGAGGATCCAAATTCGCCAAATTGCTTACTTTTTTTAATAAAGTTAAACTGGAATTTGTGAGTAATTTTGAAACACTCAAAGATTTGCTACTATGATGTTTTGTATCAGAGCATTATTTACTCTAAGCAACAATTTTCAACTTCTCAAACTAAATTCGGTAGTACTAAGAACGCCACACGTTGTTGGCTTGTACAAGAAGTTAATTCAATTGTTACTTTAAATATTACTCAGACAGTTTATTTCTATGTCCACCATTGAAATAAAACTTTAGCAAGTGCAGTACACGATTTCGACGAAACCGGTGTCATAAAAATTCACATTCACTGTAAATTTTTGCTTGTAATTGGATTACTGGGCACTGCCCTAACCGTTATGAAAAAGAACACTCCCTGTTTCCGTATATCTAATTAAGTAAAATGATTACGACCGTTCATAATTTAAATGTTTTAGGGAAGTACATTCGTTGGCGTAAATTCTAAAGAGGGCATACACCCGTATCAAATGCATTTGCGAAATGAGATTAAAAATTATTGTAGGGGTGGCGGTCATTAAACTAATAAAGTAAAATGTATATTTAGTTCGTGACGTAGAAGATTATATTCGGAAGGGCTTCTTATACTAGTATCGTGCAAACGTAACTATGCTAATATGTTATGCTTGTAAATTGTATTACCCGGCTATGGACTATTGACAACAAATATATTAAAATAAATCAATACACTATAACTGACTTTTTGAACAATTAAGAAAATAAATATTAGATAACCATAAAGTACATAGTACGTAATACATACTGTTGTACAATTTGCATTAAAAAACATTGCCTTACTGACATTTAAATAACGTTTTCCTAACATAATGCATCTTTGAACAGTTTGAATAAAAAAATATTGCCTTTGCGTGTGTTTTACATGAACTTTGGTCACCCAAATGTTTCTTTTACATGGAATATTGTTGTTATTGCTGGGTATACTTTTTACTTCATATATACAGTGTGGTCCATTAAGTGTGCAACAAATGTGATAATTTTTATTAGTTGTACAACCGAAATTTAAATACCGCCAAAAGTAAGCACACGTTCGATAACCATAGCAGATGCCCTTACAATGGTTTCAAGTCAAACAGCATACAGGGCCGGACAAAAAATATGAAATTGGTGAAAGAATGAAGTCAACTTTTTTCAAAAAATATAACAAAATTCTATTAATAAAAGTTGTTTAGAATCAAAAGTTATGCTCAAATACAAAGTCACAGCCTCCTATTCGAATTTTTATTCTTTTTAGGAAAATTTTGTATGTATACGGGTGTCCCATTTTCGATGATATTACGGGGTATCTCACTTACGAGTAAAGATAGAGAGTTGCGGTTTTCGCAATACTGTGCTACTTTTTTGTGAAAATAAAGATGGTGTAAACAAAATTTTCATAGCCCGCTTCGTTTCTGAGATACAGGGCGAAATTGAAAATATTGCATTTTGGGACCCCCCTCGTATCTCCGTTATCCTTTAACATATCGCAAAGCTAAAAACTGGCTCTTATACAGTTTTTTACGTAGAATCCAGTGGCGTAGTCAGATTTTTGCTGTGATCCGTCAATTTTTAGTTATAAATTAAACTTATGTTTTTTTAACGAAACACTCTGTATATATTTTTGTAAAGCTTATAAAATTTCCAATCAAATGAATGAAAAATATACAGGGTGTCCCGTTTAAAAAAACATATGTTTGTTTTATAGCTAAAAATTGAGAGCTCACAGCAAAAATCTGACTACGCCACTGGATTCTACGTAAAAAACTGTATGAGAGCCAGTTTTTAGCTTTGCGATATGTTAAAGGATAACGGAGATACGAGGGGGGTCCCAAAATGCAATATTTTCAATTTCGCCCTGTATCTCAGAAACGAAGCGGGCTATGAAAATTTTGTTTACACCATCTTTATTTTCACAAAAAAGTAGCACAGTATTGCGAAAACCGCAACTCTCTATCTTTACTCGTAAGTGAGATACCCCGTAATATCATCGAAAATGGGACACCCTGTACATGAAATATTTTCACTTATAATATCACAAGAGCTTAAATTATTTCCGGAAATTTTTTTGAGGCCACAAATATTTTCTTAAAATATTCGTGACCGAAAAAAAATTTGCAGGAATAATTTACGCTCGTGTGGTATTCGGTAAGAAAATTTCACACCAAAATTTGGAATAAATATAATATAAATCAAACCTGACATTTTAAATTAATTTCACTAGTTGCGAAGGCGGCTTAGGTATTGCTGTTGTTGACATATGCTCATTTGTCATTTTTGTTTAAACGGTTCTGTCACAGTAGATGTCAATTACTAGGTTGAAGTGTATGTTTGAGCTTGAGTTTAATCAGTGTATACTGAAATGTCGCGATTTGGCAAAGAAAATCAACAAGTTATTAGACAAGAAATTCAAAACCTCCTACCAGATAACACTAGAAAATCAAAAGCAAGTGTATGGAAACAGTTTGTTGAATTTTCCAACGAAAAGTCGCATAATATTCATGAGTGTATGAGTGTCGTACAGCTGGCTAATATACTGGAGGACTACGCGTTTAATATGAAAAAGAAAAATTTTGAAGATTACAAGGAAAGTGTTGTTAAAGTTATGTGGAATTCTACTGCTAAGCAATTACAAGAAATTTATTACGAAAAATACAAAATAAAATTTAATCCGTTTTCTGATGTGGAATCTGCGACCGCCAGAGCTGCTCGGGATGCTAAGCGCAAAAAACTACAGAGCAACCCATCAAAAAGAAAAGTGAGTGCCTCAGCATTAACCAGTGACGAATATAAAAAAATTATTGAAATCTGGGATGAAGATACTCCAGATGGCTTGCAGCGTAAATTTTTTCATATAGTTTCACATGAGCTAGCATGGAGAGGAGGGGAAGGATGGTCTGCCTGTATCCAATATTTCAAAGAAGAAACTGATAATTTGGGAAACCCAACAGATCGGATAGAGTATAATCCAATATTCTCGAAAACTACACAAGGTGGTTCCAAGAAATTGTCAGATAGTAAATGGTTGATTCGAAATTTCGACAATCCACAGATGTGTCCCGTTCGTTTGTTTAAGAAGTTGATTGAAAAAAGGGGAAACCTCATCAAGACCGACAGATTGTTCTTAACTCCAAATCCATACTGGAGTCAACCCAATTCGAAAGGATGGTACAAGAACAGTCCAGTTGGTAAGAACATTATATCTTCATGGTTTAAATCAGCAGCCTCTAAAATAGGAATTGACACTAAAAAAGTTAAAATCACCAACCATTCTGCAAGAGCAACAGCTGTTTCGAATTTGGCCAAAGAAGTTGGTGAACAGCAGCTCATTAAAATTACTGGACACAGTAATAGCCAATCAATCAAATCTTACTTACAATTGGACGTTGAACATCATCAGGAGATGATTGAAGCCATGAGGAGAACTTTACCAACTACTAGCAAGTTGAATCATAATCAGAGCACAACGCAAGAAAAAACAGAAAATAAAACAGAAAGTACCCAGATCCAAACCACGAATTCAAGCCAGCCCACAACTATTTATAATAATTGTGTTTTTAATGTTAATAATACCTATAATAATTAAATTTGTTTCAGTATTATTTTGCTTATTATTCGATACCATTAGATATTTTCCAAGAACGATAGTTCAACATGAAGTAATTTTGATGAAATTCAAAATGTAGGTGTATCCACCATATTTCCTTAGATAAAAAAATTACCTACTTTAGTTACACCAAATGGTAAAACTCAGATGGGTAGTAGTTCAATCTATCGCCCTTTGGCAATTTTAAGTCACTAGAGGTGGTAGAAATATATTTTTTACAAGTAACACGTCGTAATTTAGAAAAAATTCATATGTAGGTATATCCACCATATTTCGTTATATAAAAAAAATACTAACTTTAGTTACACCAAATGGTAAAACTCAGATGGGTAGTAGTTCCATATATCGCCCTTTGGCAATTTTAAGTCACTAAAGGTGGTAGAAATATATTTTTTACAAGTAACACGACGCAATTTTGATGAAATTCATATGTAGGTATATCTACCATACTTCGTTATATAAAAAAAATACTAACTTTAGTTACACCAAATGCTAAAACTCAGATGGGTAGTAGTTCAATCTATCGCCCTTTGGCAATTTAAAGTCACTAAAGGTGGTAGAAATATATTTTTTACAAGTAACACGACGCAATTTCGAAGAAATTTATATGTAGGTATATCCACCATATTTCATTATATAAAAAAAATTACCTACTTTAGTTACACCAAATGGTAAAACTCAGATAGGTAGCATGGTGGAAATTATTTGCACCATGATAGGTAGTAGTTAAATCTATCGCCCTTTGGCAATTTTAAGTCACTAAAGGTGGTAGAAATATATTTTTTTAAGTAATTTACAACACTTCTAATCGAAAAAATACATGATTAACGTGGTTTGTTGCAGTAGGTGGCCGTGATAATTAGGCGGCCATGCTTTTGACGCAGTTACCAAACGGAGACAATTGTCAAACGTTTCTTGTGAGCATTTGCGTTAAAAAAATTGATAAAAATGAAATGCTTTGAAAAGTATAATTTATGTAAATATTGCAAAGAGTTGAGCCACATGCAAATATGCCATCCTAATTTAATATATTTAACGAATTTAATCAAAGATTGTGTTAGAGTCGAATGGCTTGTTTAAGAAAATCCAAGAAAGTCTGCTGCGGATGTCAAGTAAATATGGGTTTATGCCTAGAAGAAATTTGAACAAAATTGTTTCAAAATATTACATATATTTCTTAAAACACAGACATCTAATTAATTCGTCACCTTCCTATTCACCATTAAGAAGGGAGGATGTATTAGAAGAATTCAATGATCATTTAAATCTTGTTATGTATGTAAATCCTACGTTTTAAATATAATTTGTTAATGCACAATTAAACAAATTGTGCAATTTGTGTCTTATGTCAAATTAAACTTTAAAGGTAATAATAAATAAAAATGTTAATTCCAAGAAATCTCGTATTATTGACAAGTATATTATTTAGTGGTTGTAAAGAAAATAGATAAGATGGCAATGTGTCGATCATATGTGTTTACCTTCTCAACTGTCAAAAAATTTCCACTTAACTATCGTCTCGCCACGAAAAAATTTCCGGAAATTTTTCTGGTTGTCATAGTAACAAGTCAAAATAAAGGCATTTTATTGGTTGTAAAGTAGAGGTGTGGAATTTTCAGTTTAATATTTGGTATGGGTATGAACCCTAAAAATAAAATGGAAACCGATAAATAGTAGACAAAAAGGCTGGCCTACAACGTTTGCTTGAAACATCTTGAACAAAATTACTGTAAAACACGAACTGTAAAGCAAACAGCAAACATATTTTCATAATGTACACTGAGTTTTAGTGTCACTCTTTTCAGAAAGCAGCGCAAACACATTACCAGTCCGCCATATTTACTCCTTTACGAAGGAGTTAATATTAGTTGAGAAAAATTGATGAATTTTAAGCGTATATCGCATTTACAAGCTTAGTTTTAAATATTTCTAAATTATTCTTAAACTACTGGAAAGATTATTTTTCTAGATTAAGATGATGTCAAATTACTCTCAAAATTATTTTTATCTACGACCACTACTAAAAGTAGGCCTTTTAGTGCTAGCTTGTTTCACTAAAAGTGACGTTTTATAGTTGACCGTGTTTATAGAAATCAGCTGTTTACTTTTAGCACACGGGCTAAAAGTGAAGTGAGGTTATAAAACTACAATTTCGAACTGCAAGTGAAGTTGTAAAGCTATTCTAGTTGCTTCTTGCGTTACAGGTAAAGCGTTTTTGAAATAATTAAAGCGTTAGGTAATGAATACAGTCATATGTGGAGTATCAATAATTACATTTCGTAACTCACCTTGACAGCACGGGCAAACAATCGCCCGCGCGGCGTAGCCTACTGTTCATTATGACATAAATTAAAAGTGTCGCAGATGCGAACCTTTCTTAAATCGATATTTATGGATTAATATCGGCAAAATTAAGGTCGTAGATAAAATATTGTATGCAACGCGTGCTAATAGTATATTATGTTATTAGGAGCAAAAGTTATATTTTATGTGGCAAGGCTGGACGGGTTATCTGCCGAGCTTGCGAGGCAGATAAGTACAGCCGAGCCACATAAAGATACTTTTGCTCCGAATAACATATAGTATTTTTTCTTCAAATGTTTTTATAACAAATTATTTACAACTTTGTGAACAAAATTCGAAGAAAATTACTTGATCTCGTCGGCGGCAGATAATATTATCTGCCGCTGACGAGCGACAGATAAAGTTGTCAGCGGCCGATAATAACTTTATCTGCCGCTCGTCAGCGGCAGATAATATTATCTGCCGCTTGGCAATAAAGTGACAGTTTAGCATCATCAATCCAGCAGTATAATGCCATATTTTACTGCCGTTTGAAGAAAATAGTATATTATGTGATTAGGAGCAAAAGTTATATTTTATGTGGCGAGGCTGGACGGGTTATCTGCGGAGCTTGCGAGGCAGATAAGTACAGCCGAGCCACATAAAGATACTTTTGCTCCGAATAACATATAGTATTTTTTCTTCAAACGTTTTTATAACAAATTATTTACAACTTTGTGAACAAAATTCGAAGAAAATTACTTGATCTCGTCAGCGGCAGATAATATTATCTGCGGCAGATAAAGTTGTCAGCGGCAGATAATAACTTTATCTGCCGCTGACTAGCGGCAGATAATATTATCTGCCGCTGACGAGCGGCAGATAAAGTGACAGTTTAGCATCATCAATGCAGCAGTATAATGCCATATTTTACTGCCGTTTGAAGAAAAAAGTCGTTTATGCGCGAGACATGTTATGAAACTCAGCCTTCGGCTTCGTTTCATAATTTTCATGTCTCGCGCATAAACGTCGACTTTTAGCACTTGTTGCATAAATTGCTATTAACAAATGCTACAGATATTATTTAAACGTATCGCATCGAGGTATTTTGAAAACGATTGCACATAAATATATACTTCCAGCGTATGAACTGTGTTACATTAATTTATTGTTGTAAAAAATACGAATTATTTTCAGCTGCGTGTTTTGACTGATAGTGGTGCAAATCAGCGACGCTCGATATGTGCAATAATTTCAACCCAACCAAGTTTACCTAGTCGAAATGTAAGTATTATAAATAATTCGCACCAAAGAAATTTTTCAACCTACACAAACCAGAACTCAGAAATCTCGACAATTCCAAAGCGCCCAGCTTCACAGCAAGTTGTAAACTTTAGACAGAGATATTTTAATCTAACTTTCCAAAATCGAAATAATAAAGCACCTAGTGACCCAGTCGAATTTTAAAACTCTCAAATGATAGACGACAATAATTGCGAGTCGTGCTGAGCAACATTAGGTCCAACCACAGATTTTTTCAGTCTTCCCGACGCGAACTCAGACGATGACGACCCTGAAGAACTTGTAAATTTACATTAAAGGCCTCGGTTGAACATTTCTCTAAAAACCCCAAATCAGATTTACCATTTATAATAATTCCACAAACTAATGAGAAACTCCTAATTGATATCGGATCATCGAAAACGGTAAAGTCCCCTGAATTTATTTTCAAAAACTTCTCTGACTGTTTATCAACACAACTTCGAAATTACGAAATTACAGAATAATCACTAATTTGCAAATTATAAATACTCCTATCCCCACTGTAGAACAACCGTTACATTTATTACAGTGTAATGCATGAACGGTATATAATTAATCAGTGAAAATCTTCTTCTTATTATTATAGGCCAGTGGCCTGTTTTAACCACAAAGTCGTTCTATGAGCCCTCTTTACCCTTAGGCCGGGTAGGTGGCTGGTCTTTCCCGTAGAAACTGAGGAAGAGTTCCCTTGTTAGGGGTTAACAACTACCGCAGGTGTTAGCGTGGTAGCCGGGGAGCGTACGATGTTTTTAAATTCTAGAGTCGCCGGGATTCGAACCCGGGCCGGCCGCCTGAGAGGCGAGCATTTGCTCGCGGGGTCTTCCGCTCACCAATTTCTGCGTAGCATTTTTTGGGAATGAAAATCAATTTTGCAAATATGCTTTTCATACAGGCAAAGGAGGAGTTACATATAAAAAAGATACTGCTTACATATTAAGAGATATGAGTTATCTGTTTCCTGTAGATAGCGTTATTAATGCTTAGATGCAACTTTGCTTGTTTCCATTTCTACCTTTTAATCATGTATTAGTTAGTCTTAAACCGAATGTACTCTCTAGTGGATCGTTCTGTTTAAGCTCCGCTTTTGTGTATAAGAAACAGTAATGCTTTTTTTCAATTTGGGCGTTACCAAACTTATCACTCGGGCAAACGCAAATATCAGCGGCTATTTTTGATTAAAAAATAAATTATGACGTTCAAGGCCAGAGTTGTCTTCCTTAGTATGTCTCACATTGATGAATTTAATTATTTGTCAGTTTGACATTGTCAATAAATGGTAAATTTAAAGCGTTTGTGGAAATTATAGCGGTAGCAAAGAGTATCTTTGGCGGTAGGTAGCTATTGTTTACCGATTGGTGGTCAGCTGATTTTGCGGTAGATGGATCGGATTGAATAATTTACGAACGGTTTTTTGGTGCTCTAGTGAACACATAACCTCTAAGAACTTGTCTTGTTGCCGATTCGGTCATTCATGTATGTATTATCATTACCCTCATTTTACCTTGCGGTGTAGAGGCTGGTGCTTCATGTGCTTGCATGTGGCCGTACAATGCTCAACTTGCCCCGGATTCGGGATACAAAGTTGGAGCGCGCCTTTTGTGCTTGCACAGCAACCATTGTGTGAAGTGTGTGTCATGTTTATGTGTTGACCTTGTTACTCTATCTCTTAGGTCTGTGGTTCTGAGTAGAGCACAGTTAATTTGGTGCCCAACTGTGAATGGTCCACTGAGCCCGATTCTAATCGCCAAGGATACAGAAAAATGCCGACCCCAGCGGGATTCGAACCGAGGACTTGCGTAATGCAAGCCTGGCGCTAACCCATCTGCGCCACGCAGCTTCTTCTTCATATTAATAATAATTATTATATTACGTGATTGCTTTTGGCTACGAATTTCACAGTATGCCGAAAATATGTAACTTTATTGGTGCACACTGGGCCAGTTTGGATGCCGATTCGTTGTATCGATGTTTTTGAGCACATCAATTTTTGACGAGTAACCTAGAATAAGATGGGGTATCGAGTCAGAACATGCTCAGAAGCCTAATCCGTGAAGTGGACGATGACTATTTAATCTTACATTATAAACGTTGAACGCTGTATAATAGATAAATAAAGTGGACACTGCAGATTGCTTCCATTTTCCTATCGATTTCTATCAAAATGTACTTCTCATATTGTGAAATCATTGGTGAGATTTCAGTTTTATCGTCACATATTCCTGCGTTGCATTTTTTGGGAATGATTTTAAAATACATTTTTGTTTTATATTACTGCACAAGCGCAGTGGATCGTAACCAATCAAAAATTGACTCGCGTTTGCCCTACTCTTATCTAACTATATAAGGGTCTCTACTGAGTTTTAGAGTACCTGGAAATAGGAAAAGCAAAAGGAGCACGGCAACTCAACATGTCAACCACGTCAGAGGCTAAACTCGATGTTTTTACCTCCTGATGAAATCCCTTACGAAGGTGGACGAAACGTTGAGTTCTTCGACCTCAATAATGACACGGTCCAATCCCGGAAGTCGGTTTTTACCTAATGACAATGGCCGTGAAAGCCTCCGAAATCATCTAGTTTAAATTTGAAAAAGTGTAAATGACAGCTAATTTATAGTTGTAGAAATGTGAATTCTGGATAAAATTCAGATTTAAGTCTGTTTTCACTGTGAATTAGAGTTAACTGTCAGTTGCAAAGTGTGCTTTGGGGGCAAAATCAGTTTCAAATGTGCTTAAACTATAAATCATAGCTTTTTTACAATTGAAAATGTGAACTGTGAGTAATTTTCAGTTCGAAGTGTGTTGTTTTCATAACGAATTAGAGCTAATTCTCAGTTGCAAAGTGTGAATCGGAATTAAATTGAGCTTCAAGTATGTTTAACTGTAAATTATAGCTGGTTTCTAATTGAAAGTGTGAATTATGAATAATTTCCAGTTTTAAATGTATAGTACAGTCGTGTTCATTGAGGTGTTGTACAGATTTGGTTTTATAAATTTAAATTAACTACATAAAGTTTAAAAGGTGTTGCATATACAAATATTTTGAGAGCATCATACAGTGTGGTCCTTTGTTGAGTAACATAACCACCAATAAACTTACAGATCTGCACAACACATTTTTGAATATGACTGTACATACATAAAAGACATACGTTATGTATATTGAAGGCATCCGCATTCAAATAGGATGTTACTTTGACGAATTTTTTCGAGTGCGGAAACAACGATCTGTCCTTAATCCGGAAAGGACCAATACGTCAAATGTACATCTGGCACCCTACATTTAAATAAAAGAATTGCATGTATCCCGTTTATGCGTGAGGACCCATCATCACCTTCGTACCCCTCCTTCAGATACAGTGTGTCTGAAACTTATTTTGCTAGTAATTGGTTCAATTCAGTTGAAATGAAGTCTCCTTTATAACTCAGCAATAACTTTTTTGGTATCTATAATAATTGTAGGGTACACTAAGTCCTAATGCACCCTGAGTAAATAGTGGACTGTATGAAAACTTTTAAAATACTTTATTTTAACAAAAATAACAGTAACTCGTTGCCGACATAAACAGGTCGTCCGCCATGTTAGCGTCACTTCCCGTCTCGTTCTTTACAGTGTCTATTGCGCGCACTCCGACTAGACAGTTCTACTTTTTCCACAGAGATGGCGCACCTAGTAACTAAAAACTAGAGACCCTGTATATAAAAGAGTTGGGACATGTAGGGTGACTTGTTTTGGATCCACAAACCATGGAGTGCCTGATTTTACACTTTATGCATACTTCTTGCAACTAAAACATATGAAATATATCTTTGCTACATCACATGGTCCTTGATTTGTGGATCCAATGGCTCAACTCTTAGTACATATAGGAACTCTACTAAAAACTAGAGTCCCTGTATATGAAAGAGTTGGGACATGTAGGATTACTTGTTTTGGATCCACAAACCATGGATTACCTGATTTTTGCCAATTTTAAACTTTATGCATACTTCTTTCAAACGAAACAACTGAAATATATCTTTGCTATATCACATGGTCCTTGATTTGTGGATCCAATGGCTCAACTCTTAGTACATATAGGAACTCTACTAAAAACTAGAGATCCTGTATATAAACCTATATACAGGGACTCTACTAAAAACATGCTAAAAACTGAATTGGCAACACAATTATCGCCGCATACGGAACAATAATTATTAAAGTTATGGCAAAAGAGTATGGAAGAAAGTTGCTATAATTGTTTTCAAGAACTAGTACGCAATATTTGAATAAGATTGGTTGTGTTTAAAAAACACAGTGGCCATATGAAACTAATAAACTACGTATTGCTAATTTACCATGCTGAATTTAAGTTGCTGAGAAGGTTGCCGATAACTTTTCTTAATAAACTTTTGCAATATTTCAGTTGAAATCAAGTACTCATTCAGCAATAATTATTTTGGATTCGTGTATAATTATTCAAAATATTGCAAAAGTTTATTAAGAAAAGTTGTCGGCAGTAGAAGGAGGACACTTATCCCCCACCACTTTTAATTGATTCGCGGATTCGCGGTTTAATTCGCGGATTTATTCGCGGATTTCGCGGTTTTAATTTTAATTCGCGGATTAATCTAATTAATTTTCACATGTGCTACTGATTAAATTACGCATTAGCTTCTGATTAAATTACCCGGCGGCCATTTTTAATTTACTTCTGGAATTACGCGGCGGCCATTTTATTTTCGCGCGAATATTTGAATTTGAACATTTTCAGATTTTTTTTCTAAGTTCCCGTGTTGAATTTAAATTTCCCGGGGTGTCGATCATCTTGGTTTTCTGCGTGCGCACTTCTCGCGGTTGTCGTTTTAATTTTTATTTTCGCGGAAATATTTGAATTTCAAACTGGTAGATCTTCCGTCTCCCTCATCTGCCGTTGGTTGTCTCTCTCTCTTGCATTCACAGAAGGGATGTTTATATTTAAAAAAATCTCTGGACGAGCTGGAGTCGAACGCTCTACGTTTGTGTTCACCAAATTAGTTGCAAGCATCAATGCCGCAGCACCACCGAGACGTTGCAGATTTTATGTGTATAGCGGAAAGATACTTTCCCTGCTCTGACGTCACGAACCCAGCTTTTAAAACAAACTATTTTTTCAAAAATATCGATTATAAGAATGGGATTGTGTAGCTTATTGTGTTTAAAGGTTGATACAATTTTTTAAAGATTGACTTTGTAACTGGTTGTGCTAGAAATAATTCGTCTATTTTTATAATTTGCGTGACGTGCTATCGATATTCTCATTGTCCCTACCTACTATATAGCTGGAAATTTCCGCTGAACCGTCGCAATTTGAAAGCTATTATTTTTATAATTTGCCCCAACAGAATGCAGGCTATCTCACACAATCTTCATTGGTTTTTTATAGCTTTCTCTTTTTCACTAGTAGTACCGTGATATTGATTAAATTAGGCATTAGCTTCTGATTAAATTACGCGGCGGTCATTTTCAATTTTCGCGCTAATATTTGAATTTGAAATTTTTCGGATATTTTCTAAGTTCCCTTTTTTAAAACAGGTTGAGACATGTGTTTGTGACTAACAGCGCTTTGTTCGTTTAAACATCCTTGGAGACGATTTTGCTTTGTTCGTCACGGATTATATATACTAGCAATAAGATAACATGAACAAGAGGATAACACGTATTGCTTGAGTAAGAAAGAGATAAACATAGTAGCAAATATTCGAGAAGGCTTGACTCTTAATTTTAATTATGTCATTTGTCAACTAAACATGCCTACTAATATAATTTTTTGTATGGCTATCTCTTTCTTACTCAAGCGTTGTATTTACTTGTTCATGCTATCTCATTGTTGTTATATTTTTATGATTTGTCCCGGTATTACAATCCGTCAGTGAAAGTTTATACTGTACCGCAATTCGTCACGGAGAATGCAGGTATAGACAAGATTCAACCCCATATCTTACAAATTTTGTATGACGTAATGCTTCTCCAGTTTTAAAAAACGGCGGATAATAATTCATGGAACTATTACGCAACAAACCTAAATAAAAATTCGTCGTCGGTATTCATATAGGTAAGAAAGGGGGGTTGCGTTGCTTTCAGCTACCGTGTTTCAGCTACTTTTCAAGGTCGTCCATATAAGCTTGCAGGCTTCGGCTTCCCACGTCGTCTAACTTTTTATATGGCGATGGAAAATTCAATTTTAGTAGTAGTCCGGGAGCCAGTGAACTTTTTGTTACGTCATAAGGTAAACGGCTAAATTATACTTCATGAATTAGTTTTTGTGCTAAAGTAAACGAAAACTGATTTCTGCAATCCCAAATCCGGGGATAACATTTAGGGTTGTGATGTGAAAGTTGTCGCAATTAACAACTATTTTACGTCATTTTTAAATGCAAAATACAAGTTCCCATCAAAAGTTTGATTAACACAGAGCAATAAAATATGTTTCTGCATTGTGGAATCCGGGGATAACCCCTTCTGCAAAGAGGGTGAATATGTAGGGTTACACAAAAAATCATCTGCTGGCAATTTAACTAAAAAATTAGAATGAAAATCGTACGACACTCATTAATGACCAATAGAAAAATTAGTTCACGAGCCGTAACCAAGACAATAAAAAAATTTCTTGGAAATTTTTTGTAGGTAGACCAACCTAACTGTGAGGGTCTGTGGCGTTACGATTTTCTTACCGAATCTGCATTCGAGCATTAATTCATATCCGGAAATTATTTTCCTGCATTCCAACAACGTCCTAATTTGCCCTCGCGTCCCGCTCGGGCAAATTAATACGACGTTGTTGGACCGCACTCAAAAAAATTTCCGGAAAGAATTAATGCTCTTATGAGATTATATGTGAAAAGATTTGTACATTCCATCAAAAAATCTTTCCAGAGATCACAGTCAGGCTGCTGAAACCCAGAGCAGCACTGAAAAACATCTCAATACAACACAGGAGAGTACCTACCACTTCATCGTTAGTTGCTCTAGAAGAAGTTTCTTTTCTGATCCAGTAGACCTCGAAACAGACATCGAGACGAGGGTGTCGGAAGCATCTACGATTCCTCGATCATGCCTTTTTTGTAGTTTATCTCGTAAACGTTCTAAAGGTCGTGTTTATTACATTAATTTGTGGAAATTGTACTATTTTGTGTAAAGAGGTAATGCCGGTAGCACTTGAGAAACACGATAACAACATGCTTGAGAAAATTGAGAATAGTAAGAAAACTTCGTGTATATTTATTGTTGTACAAATCGCATTGATTTGTTGAATATAATAACGTGAAATTGACTCGGCACGAGCATTTGACGGCGCGCGACAAGTTACTTTTGAGGCGCTTGCAGAAAGTCATGACCCCGGAGTTTGTTATGCAGAATATCATTTTTGTAATGTTTAATGTTCGCACTAGTGCATGCAAAAAGAATTTTTCATTTATCTTACAAAATTTTTTACAACTTCAACCCTATACAGTGTGGTCCATTAAGTGTGCAACAAATGGGAAATTTTTTTATTAGTTGTACAATCGAAATTTAAATATTGCCAAAAGTTAGTGCATGTTCGATAACCATATCAGATGCCCTTAGAATGGCTTCAAGTCAAACAATATACAGGGCAGGACAAAAAATATGAAATTCGTTCAAGAACAAAGTTACCTTATTTCAAAAAATATAGCAAAATTTTATTGAGAAAAGTTGTTTAGAATTAAAAGTTATGCTCAAATACAAAGTCACGGCCTCATATTCGAATGTTGATTCTTTTTTGGAAAATTTTGTATGATACATATTTTTATTATTTTTATTTTATATGTATTTAAAGTAGCCACAACCACATCCCGTTTAAATAACTTTTAGCAACTTGAAGCGTATTTGTAAAATTTACTTGGATTTATATTTTTTTAGGTAAGCGTCCACTTCATGTTTGTTGCAACGATATTTAACAGAACTTTAGAATTTCGCAAATATTCTTTTTAACAAGGCAAATGCTTTACTAATAATAATTTACATATGAAAAACTCTTAATAAAATCAGAATAATAAAAATATGTATCATACGGGGATAATACAAAATTTTACAAAAAAAGAATCAAAATTCGAATAGGAGGCCGTGACTTTGTATTTGAGCATAACTTTTGATTCTAAACAACTTTTCTCAATAAAATTTTGCTATATTTTTTGAAATAAGGTAACTTTATTCTTGAACGAATTACATATTTTTTGTCCTGCCCTGTATATTGTTTGACTTGAAGCCATTCTAAGGGCATCTGATATGGTTATCGAACATGCACTAACTTTTAGCGGTATTTAAATTTCGGTTTTACAACTAATAAAAAAATGTCCCATTTGTTGCACACTTAATGGACCACACTGTATATTCACCCTCTTTGCAGAAGGGGTTATTCCCCAATTCCACATTGCAGAAATATATTTTATTGCTATGTGTTAATTAAACTTTTGTAAGCAATTTGTATTTTGCATTTAAAAATGACGTGAAATAGTCGTCAATTACGACAACTTTCACAGTGCAACCCTTACACCCGTATGCATGGTCGTTCGCCAGCGGCTCGCCGGCGACTCGCCGGAGTTTCGTTATGAATAGTATGTTGGTGGCACTGTACGTCTATGTCAAATTCGAGGTTAGCAGGTTAGATTTTGTGTTAGTTTCTGTCAAAACTGACGGAAAACCTAACCTGCTAACCTCGAATTTGACATAGACTTTCAGTGCCGCCAACATACTATTCATAACGAAACTTCGGCGAGTCGCTGGCGAACGACTATGTATACAGGTGTTTTATTAATGTTATCCCCGGATTCGGGATTGCAGAAATCGGTTTTTGTTTACATCAGTACAAATACTAATTCATGAAGTTTAATTTAGCCGTGAGCCCAATGACGTAACAAAAAAGTTCACTGCATAGAGAGAAATAGCCGAAGTCTGCAAGCTTATATGGACGACCTTCAAAAGTAGCCGAAACACGGTAGCTGAAAGCAACGCAACCCCCCCTTTCTTACCTATATGAACAAAAATCACCCAATTACACAGCATCTCACATAAATTTTTACAAAAATTGACATTATGTCACATAAATTATACAAAAACTGACATCATGTCACTTGAAATTATACAAAAAACGACATTTTTACTCAACACACGACGAAAATTGAACAAAAATCACCCAATTACACAGCATCTCACATAAATTTTTACAAAAATCGACATCATGTTACATAAACTATGCATAATTTTGCAAATGTTTTACACTTTTTTATAAAATGCATCGCTCAAAATTAAAAGAAATCGCAATTTCGTTGAAAAAATCTTCTACCACAATCCTTTCGATAAAAAAAATTCAAAAATTCTTGTACTTTTGATGGAAATAGATGTATGTTGACCACAAATTAACATAATTTTGAATAAGAACGCGCAATTTCGTTGAAAAAAAATGTTCTGACACCGTCATTTCACTTAAAATTGTACAAAAACTGACATCATGTCAATTGAAATTAAACAAAAACGAAATTTTTATCCAATAAGCGATAAAAAATACACCATCTCACATTATTTCACTTAAAAAATTATCACAATTCGTTTTATAAATCGTTTTGTAAAACGAAAATGATGTAAAAGCAGTTTTTAGAGTTAGTTCTAAGCATAATTTTGCAAATGTTTTACACTTTTTTATAAAATGTGTCGCTCAAAATTTTTTGAAATTTTACACTGTAACTGTAAATAACTTCAAATACTAATATTTTAGCTTTAGATTTTGTAATTATTGCAGATTCGTGAAAAAACAAAAGCAGAGTAGAAATAAAAAACACAAAAACTTTGTAATAAACAAATATATTGTTCTTATTTCGTATCATCCTTAATAATATAAAAATAAATGTACAGCTGAATGTCTTATTTTCTAAAATTTCGCTAGCAATTTACAACGTAGAACAAATTTCAGTGTGGCATTTTAAAGTTTAAGATGCTCCCAATATGTGAGATGCTGTGTAATTGGGTGATTTTTGTTCAATTTTCGTCGTGTGTTGAGTAAAAATGTCGTTTTTTGTATAATTTCAAATGACATGATGTCAGTTTTTGTAAAATTTTAAGTGAAATTATGGTTTCAGAAATTTTTTTCAACGAAATTGCTGTTTTTTATTCAAATCTTACTAAAATTGCAACAAGTTAGAGAAAAAAGTGTAAAACATTATGCTTAGAAATAACTCTACAACTGTTTTTACATCATTTTCGTTATTATAAAAGCGCTTTGCAAAACGAATTGTGATAATTTTAAGTGAAATGATGTGGGATGGAGTATTTTTTATCGCTTATTGAATAAAAATGTCGTTTTTTGTTTAATTTAAAGTGACATGATGTCAGTTTCTTGTAAAATTTTAAGTGAAATGGTGGTGTCAGAACATTTTTTCAACGAAATTGTCTGTTTTTATTCAAATTTATGTTAATTTGTGGTCAATTGCGTTTTTATTTTCGTCTGTTTGCATTTATACTGGAATTTTTAAAACTAAAATACAGTTTTGATCGATATAATGACACAATTTCAGACGCTTACTTATAAAATAAAAACCAAACATGTCAATCTCGGTGTTACAAATTAAAAAGACCGTCGTGCCGTCAAACCTGTACCGATTTGTTGGAAAACAAGATGCAGTTTTTATACTTTTATGAAATTTGGTAGTACGAAATAGAAGAAATTATAACGATACGTTCAACTTGTGGATTCCGACAGTTGCCCCTTACAACAAATATGAATACCGACGACAGATTTTTATTTAAGTTTGTTGCGTAATAGTTCCACGAATTATTATCCGCCGCTTTTTAAAACTGGAGAAGCATTACATCATACAAAATTTGTATGATATGGGGTTGAATCTTGTCTATACCTGTATTCTTCGTGACGAATTGCGGTACAGTACAAACTTTCACTGACGGATTGTAATACCGGGACAAATCATAAAAATATAACAACAATGAGATAGCATGAACAAGTAAATACAACGCTTGAGTAAGAAAGAGATAGCCATACAAAAAATTATATTAGTAGGCATGTTTAGTTGACAAATGACATAATTAAAATCGAATAAATCCGCGAATTAAACCGTGAATCCCCGAATTAATTAAAAGTGGTGGGGGATAAGTGTCCTCCTTCTACTGTCGGCAATCTCTTTAGCAACTTGAATACATTATGGTAAATTGGCAATACGTAGTTTACTATTTTCATATGCCTACTGTGTTTTCTCAAATTAAACCAATCTTTTTTCAAATTTTGCATACTAGTTTTTGAGAACATTTCCAGGAACGTTCCTTAATAAACTTTTGCCATAACTTTAACAATCATAGTACTTTACATAAAACCGAAAAAAGTTATCGTTGAGTTATCAGGGAGCACTTGATTTCAACTGAATTGAAATTATGGGCAAAATAAGTTTCAGGGCGCGCAGGAACGATTTCTCAATTAAGAAATAGTTATTTACACTACAAGTGCGGTGGGTTGCATTTTACAGCGTGACGTTTAAATTTTTGAAGCACGACGAGAAGCAGACTGCCAAGTGCTGTAAAATGCCTAACGCACCGAGTATTGTATTCAATTTTATGGCCGACGTATCTTTTTTAACATTTTCAATAAATTCGCGACTTCGCTTTCGAATATCAAGCCATCGAGCAAGCTGCCATCAGTCAATTTAGTAATTGACGCTTTGAAACGTCAAAATTCAAAGTTGTAAATATCAATTTTCTTTATTTTTCCTAAACTCAAATGAATGAGAAATTGCGTAACTAGCGTTTCTGCAAATGCCGTTTATTACTACAAAGCAATTTTTTAAGGGTCTCTGAAAACTAAAAATGTTCTAGTCATTTTACAGCACCGGGATGTGTAAAAACACTGAATGTCAACTGTGTATGAATGTGTGTTTACTTGTCATGAGGCTAAAAATATAATTTCAAAATGTTACGTGTTAAACTTAATCGGGGAACACGATGTCAATAAATAATCAGATAATCAGAACTCAGTTAATTGTATAAGAATAAACACACGTTGAATTAACTATATTTATTTACTCCTATATTTACACAAGTAAACACAATTCTGTTTCTCTTGTGTTTGAAATATGCGTACTTTTTACTTCCACCCTTATCCATCTTATTTCCCATTAACTCCCCCCCCCCCCTTTATCCCAAAAGTTGTGGCGGTCCGGATTTAGTCCATCGGTCACATGGTCACCCCCACTGAGAGGTAACCAATACCAATCCTTGCATTTGCGCATACGAATATGTAAGTAACATTACAACATTCAGTTAAAAAAACGCAAATGTTTTATTATTATTAACTCATGAGCCAAATTTTTCTTGTAAACAGGAGAAACTGTTAAAAGAGAGCTAGTATAAATATGTGTTGGATATTGTTACGTTCTTAACGTTCGGGCTATTTAAAATTATACGACAAACATGTGTTCCAACATTTATTTACAACAATGAATTATTACGATTATTATTTACAAGCACACACGAGAATTATCAAGCAGATTACAAATTAATACATCCACTAACGAACTATCGATACATTTATTTATTATTACATACGGATTAACACATTTATTTATTTATATCACTCTTAAACACTAACGATGTATTTCTATTTATATGGTTATCTATTTATTTATTTCACGAGAGGTTATGTACACGCGGTTATTTATATGGGGGCTTCTAACAAGCCTCGACGTGAGTTCGAACTACCGGAGAATTATTTCAGAACTGAACTCGCATCCTCGCTGCGCGAGTATTTATATTTCACTGGGGAGGTTCCAGAAACTTCTCGATGTTTACTGGAAATTCCAGATGAAAGCATGACGCATCTGACCTCGGGCGCGCGTGAGTCATGCACTACACCTGGCTCCAGATTGATCCGGAAGTCTGGAACGCTGTGACACATCTGCACACCTGCTTCTGCCGGCAGCCTCTGATTCACCCGCGCACATCTGCTTTCAAGGCCGTTCTTGCGTTCGTTACAATATGTACAAACCGAACATGCCAAGCAACTTATACTATCGAAACCGACAGAGTTTTTTACAAAGCACTTGGAATCACTATTACAAAGTCAGTACCTACTACATTTGTGCCTCAAAGGGTAAACAATGGTTTGAAGAGGGTATTTACTTAAATTAGGTATCAGCTTCATTTACATCAGAGACTTGGCCCGATGTATTGTGGGTATTCAAGAAAGGGTACGTTAGCCAAACACATACAGCGTGTGTGGAAAATAACTTGACATGTGTTTAGCATTTAGAGAGGGATATGCTAGGGCTGCGACCCAAACCGTATAGCATCGTTGTATTGTAACAGTTACAAACGATACTTAAGAGCCTTAACAACAACGGTTGCTTTGTTATTGTAGCTTTTGGTACATTCAATAGCACTGACTTAAGTCGTTTTCCTTGGAACCTGCTTTTTTGCGAAAAACGAATAGTCCAGAGAAATTAGACAAAATAAACGCAAAACTTCGGAAAAATTCCCGGAAAGCTGGATTTTGGTATAAGCCTTGATATTGTGGTTCTAAACAAAATGTCAAAAGTCCTCATCGATCCGAGTGCCGCTAAAAATTTTAAGGGGGGGCAAAGGTCACCAAAAACGGTGTTTCGTGAATATCTCGTTAACGGTCACTTTTACAGAAAAAATATTGAATATCAAATTTGTAGCTTATGAAACTTTTAAGAATAAAGATATTATGACTTTTATTCGTAAAAGTAACCGTTTTGGAGATAATTCGATTTACAGAGTTGAAACGTGCACTTCCACACCACCTTCGAGGTAGAGTACAAGGTGCGTTTTTTTTTTCATGTGGTGTCCCAAGTAGGCATATTCCACGTTTATTTTTGTTTGAAAAATGTTTATTTAAAAAATATATATATTATGAACTTGTTCATTAATCAATTTTGGATTCAAAATAGGAGTTATTAATATTCATCTTCAGACTCTATTTCAATCGGTATGCTTTCCTCTTCATCATCATCTTCTTCTTCTTCTTGTTATTCTGCTGTCTTCTCTATTTCCATAGATTCAGCCAGGAAACGTGATGGATCTACATCTTCGGTGGAGTCGCAAGTATCGACGTCATTTATATCGGGTGTTACATTTAAGCAAGACTAACGAGATAAAGTATTTTTTTCGGATTTTGTTCACAACGTTGTTTATAGTGTAGTCATAGTGACGCTTTCCAAAGCACCCTACATTTATCAGTCTACTCAATCCTCTACCTTAAAATAATTCCAGGTTTCTTAAAATTTCTTAAATAATTTGTTATAAACGTTTGAAGTAAAAATACTATATGTTATTCGAAACAAAAGTATCTTTATGTGGCTCGGCTGTAAGTATCTGCCTCGCAAGCTCGGCAGATAAACAGTCCAGCCATGCCAAATAAAGTATAATTTTTGCTTCTAATGACATAATATACTATTATGCACCTACACGAATAGCAAGCAGATGTCCCTTGAGGTTTTATGACAACGGAGGGGAACCTTTCGGAGCACATTCCTTCTCTATCTAGACTACAGTATACTATATATGTGTTTCTTTCTATTTTTATGGGCTCTGAAACAAGGAAATTCTGGAATATTTCAAGTAGCAACTCCAATGAGATATACATGCCATTGATGAGTGCATCTATTCGTTACAACTCTGTAAATCGAATTATCTGCAAAACGGTTACTTTTACGAATAAAAGTCATGATATCTTTATTGTTAGAAATTTCATAAGCTACAAATTTAATAATAAATATTTTTTCTTTAAAAGTGACCGTTAACGAGATATTCACGAAATACCGTTTTTGGTGCCCTTTGCTCCCCCTTAAAATTTTTAGCGGCACTCGGATTGATGAGGACGTTTGACATTTTGTTTAGAACCACAATATCAAGGCTCATACCAAAATCCAGCTTTCCGGGAATTTTTCCGAAGAGCAATGTCTAATTTCTCTGGACTAGAAGTAATTTTATTTATACTTGATGACGAGGAAATCCTTATGTCTGCACCGCCTCATAGCAAAAAAAATAAATGACATGGAAGGTACCTAAGAATTTGTATAAACTTTACCTTTATACGCTACAGAAATGTAGCTGTTTTACATATCGTTGGTTTTCATTCCTTCCGGCAATAAAACAAATGAATTAATTTATTTTCAAGTTCTTCTGTAAATTTGCAATACCGCTTCAGCATAGTTAAAACTCTAATAATGTAACTCTTACTTGTACTAAAACAGCTTAGCGATTATAGTTAGCTAACAACAACTAATTGAGTCATTGAGTGATAGAATCGCAAGTGTACTTGAGTCTCATGATATTACCAGGATAGGACGAGTGCCTTAATTTGGTAGGGATAAAATATGCTAAAATAACCATCGTGCGGACTCACCTTGTTGCTCCGCCCGATGATGAATTTCAACTTGAATAAATTCTTTTATGTAAAAATTTTTATTTGGACACAAATTCCGGACATTTAAGTTAATATCGCGATTCCACCGGGACAAGAAATTTAGTGAATTTCCGGAATATTCTAGACGATCGGCCACCCTCAGGATTGAATTATATTATGTATTTCTCGAAAAAATGTGGAAATTTCATAGTTTGTATATACGTAAAAGCCCGGGTATCCGAACATTTTCAACTGAAACAAAAAAATGCAACCGATTGCCGTTAAAATAAGTGTATCTTAACGACTCCGTCTAACCGAAAATATGTCGACTGTAATTTAATTATTAATCATATCTTGTAATAGATATGCCTTAAACAGCCATAGTAGGGATATTGCCGTACCATTCGAATACTTTGTGCTGTGTTCTCGATTATTAAATGGAACTCTTGTCTTTCTACAGCAGTAACATCACAACAAAGACATTCTCCATGCAGTGGTAATTATTTAATTTATGCTACATTGTTGTTTAAATTATCCGGGACAGCGCGTACGCAGTCCCGACTACCAAAAATTACGCGCCCGAGTTATCCACATTAGGGATAATCGCAGGTGTCAGCCCAATCGTAGTGCAATGAAAGGGCCTCATCCTGGGGAAACCGCCTTATTGATCACGGTAATCCCTACGCCAGGTAAGTATGCTCTCAGATTCTTTAAATATTGTTTCTATATGCAAGCTTTTCTAAAACGAAATGGGTGAGCTAAGGACAGAGCCATCTATACCTCTCGTATGTAAATAAAGTCCAGAAGTTTTCTGCTCAGGAACATTTCGCTGACAACGCAAAAATTTTAACACCTTACGTATATGCAACCCGCAACCCAAACAATGGTTAATTATTATTTCTACCTTCCAATTTGCCTTGTAAAAGTACTCAAGAAAATATATAATTTAGCAGGATGACTTTCTATAATTGTGCTATACCTACATACAACCGTAAATTGATAGTAGGCTACTACTAAAAACAAAAACAATAACGTAAACATCAGAACTGTCAAAATCAATTTGTCGTACGTTTGGTTGTCGAAAGTAATTAGTGTTGTTTATTTATTTCAGTTAAAAACTTAAAACAAGCCTGCAATAAATTTTTACAGTAGAATAATGTATGTACCGGGTGGCCAATTAAGAAGGGCACTCGGCCATATCTCGAAAAGTAATTGTCGTAAAGACTTGGGGTGAAAAAATTTATGACTAGAGCGGCCAAGAGAAAATGCTGGAGTGACCGCCAGGGGGCGTAATCGCATTCTTGAATTTTAAATCCCGTTTTTTGAGAAATATTCGTATACTACAGATAGCTAAAATGGACACCGTTTTAAAGCTGAGATAAATTCGATTCTTTTTCGTTAAATGCTTTTTGCTCTATCTCTTAAGGGAAAGTGGTGGGGGTGTCCGAACATTTTCGGAAATAAATGTCAATAACTTCAAAATGGCTGAACGGATTTTGTCAAACTTGGAGTCGTTGAAAAGGGCTTTTCTTAGACTATCAACGCTGCCTTGAGCGGACTGATTTAGATTGCTTATCTCGCCGGTAGAGGGCGTTTTGCGACAACACTACAAATGAAATTTATTTTCTCAAAAAAATTAAATGCAACGATATCACTTTTATTGCAACAAAAGATAGCCAAATAAGGGTATAACACGCTGGTGAAAACCGCATTTCGATATTTCATTCCTAACCTAAAATATCAGTAAAAGAAATTAAAACTATAAATAATGTCGTATCTTTGGGAATATTTTCAGTATACCTGCCATTATTAAATGCTGATTATCGTTCTTTTAGCAAAATATATCTAAATTTACTGTTCAAATACGTACATTATATTTAAAATGTCAATAATAATTAATACTCAAGTGTGCTTTGGAAAACATAATAGCAAACATTATAATGGTGGTGTTTAAGTGTTCATCATATTAAGATTGCAGCTATTTATAGTGTATTTTGGTGGCCTTATTTGTAAGAAATGCGTTTTCCACCTGTAGAAGTGTTTGATATGTTTCGTGTTTATTTTCAAAACAATGAAAACGCAACTGTTTATGTTAGAATCTATGCGAATGAGTCCTTAAAGGTGTCAAGAAACGGAAATCTAAATATTGTTTTGTATTTTTGTTATTTGGAAAAAATCCAGGGAGGGGCAAGGGCCCCTCCTTGCCCTTATGTAACGGCGCCCATGGATATGACGTCATCAATTTTTTTTAAATGATTGCCTGTATTTTTTATTGATTTTGGTGTTTTCAACGATATAAAGTTTTCAATGTTACGTCTGAAAAAATCGAAAACAATGGTATTAAAATTTAAATATTAAAAACCAATAAAATGAGCAAAATAAATCTAGTTACCCGTGCATAAACCAAAAAAAGATTAGTTACATTTCACAATTAAAAAATTTGTAACTTTTATAATAAAATAAGCGTCCTTTGCTTTTTCTAAATTAGAATTTACCTTTACCAAAAATGGTACAATTAAGCGAGACACAGAGAATTGATTTTTTATTATGTATTATTGTATTTTTCAATTGTTTTTTTAAATTTCAATAAAATCATAAAACATAAAAAGTACTACCAAAATCAATAATAGAAAATACAGGTTGAAATTAAAAAAAAAGTCGATGACGTCATAACTTTTAAAACAAATGACGTAGCAACATAAAGGTGATTGTAGCATATGTCCTATAATTAAAACCGCTATACCCCTTCAAGATTTTTCCATAAAAATTATTATTAACAAAGTTAATGAATTTATCCGTTACTTTATTTTCACACTGTATAAAAAATGCAACTAGACGATTGAAAATAATCGACTATATTATTCATTCACAAAACTCAAAACTCAACTGTCAATGTCAATTTTTTAAAATATTTGCTGAGTGTACCTAGAAATTATAGTTTTTTGGGAATGTACTTCAGATCTAGTGATTTCTAGTAATATTTAAAGTTAAGGTTATGTCACATGTGTCAAAAATCACAATTATTTTCTTCTAGTTTTTCCTTGTTATAATCAACTATAGCCTTTTTTCCCTTTCCAATAATAAAACCATCTTTCGTTTCTGTTCCATTGCAACTGAAGTGTACGCACAAAAATTAAAGAATTTGGGAGGTTATTTTTTTACAAGAAAGTGTGACATAAGTCAAGTTTCTAAATTTCAAACATTTCAGTGCTGCCACAATCAGCAAGCAGAAGTTCCAAAACAGAATTTAAACAAGGTACCAACTTGACAGCGTTTTGACAGTTCACGAGTTGTGTGAATGGATTGTATGAGACATACCCAAAAAATTATATTGTATCGAGAGATCCAAAAAAAAACTGTTCCTCAGCGGGCTGTGGAAATTCAACGTATGAATAATATGTTGGTGACACTGTACGTCAATGTCAAATTCGATGTTATCAGATTAGGTTTTCCGTCAGTTTTGACACAAAATGACGCAAATCCTAACCTGCTAACCTCGAATTTGACATTGACGTACAGTGTCACCAACATATTATTCATACGTCGAATTTCCACAGCCCACTGAGGAACAGTTTATTTTGGATTTCTCGATAATAACACTATGACAAACTTTCGCAGAAAGTTACACATTTCGTGGTCTGAGTGAAAATATTTGCTTATTTTCACCAGTGTAAACTTGTAAGTTGCGAGAATACTCAATACACAAGAGTGAAACTGTAAAAACGTCACTGGTGGATTTGTGAAAATTTACAGGTTGTCATAAGTCTTGTAACTTTGTCTTTGTAAACACTAGTACTTTAAATTTTTCACAGATTAGCTAATATTTACTGGTGAATATGTAACTTTCGTCAAATAGGCTCCTGGAAATAAACTGCTCAACAATTGAAGTGGCCCAGCAACAAAAAATATTATTATTTTATTATTAGAATACATGGGGCAGGCAGCGTAGCTGATTATGCCCCTTCCAAGTGAGATGCTGTACAGAAACTGTATGTTATCTAAAACTAATACAAGTACTAAACACACAAGACAAAGGAATATATAGAAATTAATCAGGCGAGTCACAAACACGATTACAACCATAGGTTAGACAGTTCAACATCCAATAGGTTTTTAAATACATTTACAGACGTTGCATCTACAGTGCTCTGCTCTAGACGGTTCCAAGAGTTACATACACGAATACTTAAATAGTGTTGTCTAGGTGTTTTCTTAAAACTATTTTTGTAGAGTTTACAAGAATGACCCCTTCTGCTTGTGTCAGTATTAGTACAGAACAATTGTTGGATACCGTTACATAAGTACATGTTATTCATAATTTTGTAGGTTTCAATAAGGTCACCACGTAAACGTCGTACAGATAGAGTGGTAAGTCTAAGGTGTTGTAGTCTTTGATCATATGGCAAGTTTTTTAAAGACGTTGGAATTTTGGTGAATCTACGCTGAACATTTTCTATTAAGGCAATATCTTTAACAAAGTAAGGGGACCAAACAGTTACAGCGAATTCAAGTAAGGGCCTTATGTAACTAGTATAAATTTTTAACATAAGCGGGGCAGATCCACAGGCAAACGCTTTTCTAACTAAATATATTAAACTGTTAGCTCTTTTTGTAATATTTATAATATGCGCGTCCCACTTCAGATTATGCGTTATTGTAATACCCAGATCCACCTGAGAGTCGACCGACCGCAACGGAGAGCCCTCCAAAAAGTACACATTATGGGGATTATTAAAGCCCATGTGCAGCACTACACATTTCGCTACGTTTAGAGAAAGTAACCATTGTTTACACCATTCACAAATTCTGTCCAAATCACTCTGTATGATGTACCCATTTATAATGGGATTGTTGTACAGCTTTGTGTCGTCTGCGTAGCAGCTACTGGTCGAGACTATAGTATCCAATAAGTCGTTTATGTACACCAAGAACAACACAGGCCCAAGAACGGATCCCTGGGGGACTCCACTTAATACAGAAAATTCCTCGGATAAACCATCCCCAACACGAACCCTGAATGATCTATTGTTTAGGAAGTCGTTGATCCATGCGAGCAAATTGCCCCTTATGCCGTAGAACTCCAATTTGTAAAGAAGCCTTTTCAGCGGAACCCGGTCAAATGCTTTCTCGAAATCGAGGTATGAAATGTCCACTGGCTCGCTATTGTCGTTGCTGATCGTCCAGTCATTAACGCACATTAACAGGTTGGTAACCACAGATCGCCCTGGTAAGAATCCATGCTGTCTGTGGCTGATGATGTTGTTATTCAGTAAAAATTTAATTAATGTGTCAACGATTATTCGTTCCATAACTTTACAGACTACTGAGGTGAGACTTATTGGCCTATAGTTTTCGGGGAGCAGTTTATCGCTACCATGTTTATTTTAAAACAAAACAATATCGTATGTAGCTGTCAATTGTAGTATTTGTTGATACAAGCTTCTGTTAGAAATAATAGTTATTTATGTATTAAGGGCGTAATCAATAGATTATAGCACGAGCGAATGTTTAAAGCCCGACGTGAAGCGGAGAGCTTTAAATTTCTCGAGAGCTATAATCGTGATTAGGCACGTGGTACATACAACGTTTTATTTCATTTTAGTTAGCTCAAAAAGGACAAAATTCAAGGATTCAGTATTTTGACTACAGACTACTGAGTCGTCGTTGTGCTGGCGCTGTGCATTTTTGGTGTGCTATGGTTTCTATGCAGATTGTTGGTGCTGCTATACTACATTGTTGGTGCTTGTTATAGTGCTTAGCAACTTTATAGGCCCTAGGGCTATAAAAGCCATTTTACGCCCTCTATCGAGGGCCAATAAACAAGATTATGGTTCCAAAATGAAATAAAATAAGATTACTATACTCCATTTACTTGACATGTGCAATGTCAGTGTCAAATTTAAAAAAAAAATGTCTTGACTATACCTGCAAAATAATGTGTTTTTTATTAGACTGTACAGTAATTTAATTGTTAAAATGTGAAAAATAGCAGTGGTGCCAACATACTGGCAGTTTGACAGTGCAGATGTCAAGTAAATGCAGTATACATTAATAGGCTATAAAACTTAATATTTATTACTTTAATCATAAAGGTATTTTACTTCGACACGAAGTGTACTAAGTATTGAAATTCCCTCATATCGAAAACCACTCTGAGTCAAATATCTCTACAATTTGAGCCAACCGACTAATGAACCCACTATATCAAATCTCCGTCTCGGCGGTGCGGATCTTTTGGTGAAGATCGCAGCCCACTAGATCAATCCCCCGTATTGGGGGGTGCCTAAACGTGCTGTGCGGGGGATGTATGTTCGTATGTGTACACCATTCCGGTCGCCAGGAACCTTCCTGAAGTCTTGGATCGTTTTTATACGATAGGTCCTCCGAAAATGAAGGCAACATCAACTTTTGAGCTATGGTTGTCGGCAAAAAAAATTTGTTTTTTCGTTTTTTTTTTTTTTTTTATAAATAACTGGTTCATAGCATTTCATTGTATTAGCGAAACGGAGTGATGCTGAGTATCGAAGTATTCTTGGAAAGCACGGAAGGGCGCTTTTCTTGGGTGGGGGGTACCGTATATTTTTACTTTTATAATTTATTTACATTGTTTTAATTTGGTTTGTGTTCTTATAGTATGCCCAGATGATGACAGGAAGTATATTGAGTAAGAGCAGGTCCCATTCGACAGTAATTTAAAAACTGCGTTTAAAAAATATTTAAAAAAATGTTTATCTATTTCTTCATTGTTTTATAATTAATTGTGTTAAAAACTCCAAATCACTGTTAATTACAATGAAACTATATTGAAACATATTAACATATACTATATCGCTCTTCCATTTGAAATTATTTTGCTGCTGTATGCTAGCTAATCTTTTGATGGGACACTTCAATTGTTGAGCAGTTTAGATCACTTTACTTCAGTGCTTTTTTTCTGCCGGTACGCACCGGTACGCCGTACCGGCACCTCTAAGAAAAAGAAAAAGAATAAATAAACAGAAAAAAAAAGAATTGCGAGTTTTGGAGATGTGGAACGATGAACGGTTCGGCTGTAGAGTCTTAACTAGGTCTACTTAGTTTGTGAGCAGACTGTACCGGCGCGTGGACAGCTGATTCATGCATCCTACCCCTCCCTCCCCCAAACTACGCCCCGCACTTGTATACACATCACGTGGCATCACCCGTCTCGGTCTCAGTAGTTAAGTATATAATCATAACTCATAAGTCATAACCATCACTTATTGATGAGCCATCCTGTATTTACTTGTAAAGGGGTCAAAAAGTGTTAAAAACCGTTTTAAGTGGTCTAAATTCCCCCCCCCCCCCGTTTTTGGAGGGGGGTACCCCCCGGTAGTTTACAGTACCGGAACCTCATATTTTACAAAAAAAGCACTGCTTTACTTTATGATCATGATCACGTATACTACAAAATGGGAGAAAATATCTCTACTTGTTTTAAAATTATTGAATAAATTCGGTTTTTACAACTCAACTTCAACACTCTGTATCTCCCTAAGATGAATGAAACCTGAAGAAATTATTCTTAAAAACACTGACTTTCATCTGCCAAAGTTTGTCATATAGCTAATAGATCACCCTGCATATTATGGGTCATCCTCTATATAAGTTTTTATAATAATAAGTATTAATAAAATCGAATGCAGTTTAAATCTGAATATCATATTCAAATATTGGAAAATTTTAAAGTGAGTCAGAGTTATCCTCAAATTGATTTAATTTTCTCCGGAGACTGCGCCGTGTGTATCAGCAGTAATCGTCAAGTCAAATGTCAGAAAAGTTAGGTTAATAAAATGGGTAGCGATGAAAAACTGTTTTTTCACAAAACGGTGCAGCATTTAGCAAGATCGTTGGCCCAAATAAGAAATATACAATGGGAGAAGGTATGAGTAATATAATTTCCATAAATCACTTAATAACAATCCTGATTTTTGGTAGTCCCAACAACAACTTTGCAGTGATAATATTTTCAATGCAACTTTGTTTATATTAATACAAAATGCAGAAATTGAAGTTTGCATTGCAACATACTTATTTTTATATATAAGTTGCCAGAATATTAATTTTTTAATGAACGTATTTATTGAAATTGAGTCAAGGTTACCGCTTATTAAATCTAAAAACTTCTCATTCTAGTTACACACACTGTTCACCTTGTGTCCATTTGAGACTGCAAATGGAGTCTTCAGACTTAGCAGCCGTGATCAGGATGCTGTCATTGCGCTGGGCCTGTTTTTTTTGGAATCGGGCCTGCAGCATTCTGACAAAATATTGCCGTATTTACTACGGTTAGCCAAAGGTTTAGTCAAGGCAGTCTGGCGTGATGAAGTGAGAACTCATGCGACTGACCGTAAGTACAAAGTTCACCCACAGGCACACACTTATAACGCAATTGCAGGTATACCGGTTGCTGAAAAGTTCAGTTTTTGCCTCCACACACTCTTATGTGACATAGCAGTAAGATGCGACGATTTGCGGGAGGAAATTATCGACTGTCAGGTGGAATGCTTGGCAACACTTACGAGCGCTATAAAGACCCTGCAGGAGCAAGGTGCCAATTCAAGCTCTACGAAGTTGTATCTGTGCAAAAGTACATTGCCTGTTCTCATTGGCCTCTCGCGGTCAATGGGAAGGTTCTGCACGAGTGATCCGCCCTTGTTTTGCCGCCTGTTTCCTAGGCCAGAACCACCTGTTATATTAAATCAGAACGTTCAGGAGAAGCCGATTACGTATAAAAAGAGCTTCAGTAATTTTAGACCCATTATTCCTCGGAGCCTTTCGGGGAACCTAACAGCAGCCCTCGACATACTGGCTATAACACAGGTAATATTTTGTATTTTCTGGTGATGGCGGTCGTTTCATCCAGGTGATTAAACGGTTTTTATGAGCACTTGCATTGAGCGCAGCTTAATCAACAGTTCCACAGTTGTTCCCTAGTCATGAAGTGCTTATTAAAACCATCGTTACATAGCTGATCAATTTAAAGAACCATAGCGAAGTAGAACTAATTAACGAGACTTTATACTTCACTAAATTTAGCTCGTACCCAACTGCTCTTTACATTTCAGCTTTTACCGCTGAGTCTACCATTACAAACCACTTGGCCCATTCTGGTAAAGTTGTTAACGTTTCATTTGTCTTTTGCTTTCGTCCTTTGTTAACACTGCCATACTTACTAGCAACTAGCACGTTTCAACGTTTGGTGTGATTGCATACCAAACTAATGATCACAACGCAAAGACAACTAATGTAATTAGTCTTGTAAATATATTGCACTGAACCGCTACGTATTTGCTTAAAATTTAAAACTGCATGCAAATAAATGAACAAATTGGAAGTTGAGAAGGTAAGTATTATGATTGTTACTAAGAAATGTTGCATTTAATTAAAGGACATCTCATTTAAGAGCACCCAGACAATGCGATCGTAGGCAATGTTTGCACATTCAATCATTACGACTGACTATCACCATCCCTAACATAAAGGCAAATGATTCATAAGTTGAAAAATGGCTTAGTGTTGCTTATTATGATATCAGAACAATTTCAAATTATCTATTAATCATGTAGAAAATTCCGAATTCATTTATCCAAGTCGTCTGATCACGCTGAAAACTTGTTCAAGGTTGTATATTTGTATTCTGAACTTGCTTTGAGCTAAAAAATATGTGAATCACACATAGATTTTTGTTTGCTGCAATTGCCATTTTGAATTTTAGAGTTAAAATTATGCACAAAAAAGTTTCTAATCAAGCGTCACTTGAAGCCAGAGGACTAGACATAGATTTATAATTTTTTGATCCATTTCTCCTCTTGCTGCAACAATTCTGGAACACGCGGTACAAATATATAGGTAAAACTGTTCATAACAGGCTAGACTGGTAAAAATTTACCGATACGTCTATTTTCAACAATCGCCACTAATGTTACCTGTTACTATGAAAAAACAGTTGCTGTCCTAAAATGCGACTAGATTTTTCTTGTTTGTTTGTTTATTCTCTTTCTCTTGGATGAAAAGAGCTCCAGGATAACATAAAACGTTATACAATATTCGACCGTTACAGGATTTAACATGCTCACATGGATCACTGAGCTCACTATCACTCGCTTAGTTAACTTCCATGCGCGCATATTAAATCCTATATATAACGGTCTTATAATGTACATTATTCAATAATAAATGTGTCAAACTAATCAAGCAAAAGTACTGAGCTACATTGTTAAAAAAAATGTGTATTGAGTGCAATATCTTTGTAAGATTATGTATATTATTTGTCTTTGACAAACCATCACACGTCTGAGTTTTACGTTTGATTTTTGAAGTTTTCCTTAGTTTCCGCCATTTCGATTGGCTCAACCTAATCGTTCCCCGTGCGTTGTAGGGCTACGACGTGGCAGATATTGCGTACAAGACCGAATGCCTTAAGCGCAACTCCTACCCGAGCCAAGGCACGATCGCCGTAGACCCCACGACGTACTTCTTTGCCAAGTTTGGCTCAAGCTTCAACCAGTTTCCAGACTTGCGAATATCCGACACCTGCGACAAGAAGTCCAAGCACGAGGCTAGGCTGCTCTTCCCCGTTATTCACCTGCAGACCATTCTGGCACTTGCCAAGAAGCTGCTGACCAAGGACATGCTGTCGTTCCTGGACGAGCAGTCGCTTGAGATATACTCCACGGGGAAGATTAAAATATTTCCCTATAAGACTTTCTCAGAAACCATGAATCTGGTCATGGTTACGCTGCTGCGGGAGCTCCTGCAGCCACAGAAGGAGTTGCCTGTTCCGTTTACCAAGGATGTGCAGGAGTTCGTTAAAGGTGAGGTTGTCAAGTGTACAGGGTGTTCTTTTTTAGTTTTTGTATAAAGATCTTGGCATAATAGAAGTGTAGTTCTGTGTAAATGGGTTGAAAATGCCTGGCGGTGTAAAAAATTATGGTAATTGGATGCCGGGACTGATGTCAAAAGTTCCAAAAGGGGAGGATGGAACTTGTTTTTGCATGCGCTTTTAGAGGAGTTCAAAAATTAAAGGAACAGGTTGCGAGAATTTCAAAACGACCTAAAAAATTTAAATTGCCTTTGAAAATTCAGAATCAGTCGTGCAAGTTTCAAATCGACCATTGAAAATTGCATACGACCTTGAAAATGTTAATAGCGAACATGAGAATGTCACGACTCTCTTGAATTCTTAAAATGTCTTAGAATTTTGTTGGAACCTTGAAAAAATTCTGAAGTGCCCTAAAAAGTTTCAATACAACCTTCTTAGCTTTTCTTAAAATTTCAGTATGACCTTGAGAAGTTGTAAAACAATTATAAAACTTCAAAACATCCTTTAAAAATTGCCTATGGCCTATAGAATTTCAAAGGGACTTCAGAAATTGTGATTTCATAACGACCTTGAGAAATTGTAATTTCATAACTACTTGAAGAAACTATAAAATGATCTATAACACTTCAAAACAACGTGTACAAATCACAAATTGATCTATAGAATTTCAGAGAATCTGTAAAATGACGTATATAACTTTAAAACGACCTTGACGAATTCCAAATTAACCTATACAATTTTAGAGCGACAATGAGAAATTGTAAAATGGTCTGTAGAACTGCCAAGCGACCTTGAGAAATTCCAAAACTATTTATAGAATTTTAGTGCAACCTTGAGAAACTTAGCATCCAAAGAATTTCAAAACAACTTCAGTAATTGCAATTTTATAAGGATCTTGTGAAATTGTAATTTCATAACTACTTGAAGAAACTATAAAATGATCTATGGCACTTCAAAACAACATTGACAAATCACAAATTCATCTATAGAATTTCAGAGAATCTGTAAAATGACTTATAGAACTTTAAAACGACCTTGACGAATTCCGAATTAACCTATTCAATTTTAAAGTGACATTGAGAAATTGTAAAATGGTCTGTAGAACTACCAAGCCACCTTGAGAAATTGCAAAACTATTTATAGAATTTTAGTGCAACCTTAAGAAACTTAACATCCAAAGAATTTCAAAACAATTTCAGTAATTGCAATTTTGTAACGATCTTGTGAAATTGTAATTTCATAACTACTTGAAGAAACTATAAAATGATCTATGGCACTTCAAAACAACGTTGACAAATCACAAATTGATCTATAGAATTTCAGAGAATCTGTAAAATGACTTATAGAACTTTAAAACGACCTTGTCGAATTCCGAATTAACCTATTCAATTTTAAAGTGACATTGAGAAATTGTAAAATGGTCTGTAGAACTACCAAGCCACCTTGAGAAATTGCAAAACTATTTATAGAATTTTAGAACAACCTTGAGAAACTAACATCCAAAGAATTTTAAAACAACCTCGGTAATTGTGATTTTATAACGACCATGAGAAATTGTAAAATGATCTATACTGAGTGTTTCACTTAAGGTGCAAACGTAGGGAAATCATATATATGCAGATTTCTGCTTGCCATTTGAATTGATAGGATTGATAGTGGTATCAATCGAAAGAGAAAAAAAATACGCTTAATTTGATGCTACTTTACTTGAATTTGTTGCTTGTTTAAGATAGAAATAGCTTAAAAACTCTAATAAATATTTTGCATTTTATCCCCAAAAAACAAACCAGCCATGATCAAATTTGTTTCTGCCAAAATAAATGTTATTTAATAATAATAATAATAATGTATCTGATCACACTGTTATCACAATGAATTTAAACACACACAAGCTTTACAAAATTTCAGTCTTACATATGTAGATTAGATTAGATTAGATTCCACGACTGCGGTTTGCTGGCATGCGCACGTCAGCCCTTTGGGCTTTTTGTACTGTCGGGAGTTTTCAAGTTAGGCCGGCATCCGTATCTTTTACTAGACTTGCAATATCCCCTACTAGCTTGCGGTTGTCAATAGAGTTAAGGCTCCAATCGAGTTGGTGTCTTTTACGCTCTAATGCTGGGCATTCAAAGAGGATATGATAGGCTGTTTCATCATCATCTTGGCATAGTCTGCAAACAGGTTCATCTCTATAGATATTGATCCTGTGTATAAATTCTCTGAATGCTCTAGTGCCTGTTAGTAGACTGACTACTTGCTTGATTCCAGTTCTGTTCAGTCTCAACAGGGTTTTGGTGGTTTGTGGATTTGCAGTTTTTAGCAATCTTTTGCAGTGTGTTGCTTGATTGTAGTTTCTCCACCTTAGTTGGTGTGCGGTATTAACCCATTCATTAATGGCTGAGCGGGCTTGGTTTTTCTGAATGCTTAGACCAGGTTCTGGACCAGTCATTGCATTACGGGCTGCTTCTTTTGCGAGCTTGTCCGCCTTCTCGCTTCCTTCAATACCTTGGTGACCTGGGATCCAGCATAATTTTACTGTATTTCCCTGGATTAAGGTTTGAAGTTTGGATTTGCATTCCTTGACCAGTCTCGATGAAGTACTGAAAGCGAAAACTTGTGTGTACAGTAAAGTTTTTTCAAAGTCATAGGCTTTGATTATAAGATCAGAACCAATTTCTAATATTGGGTTGTTGATGTGTGACATGATCTTGCCATGTCCTAGATTATTAGCTGTGGTCATCCAGTGACCAGTACTTTGTAATCTGTAGGCTGCCATTCTGGCTTCACCTTCCAAGAAGATGTGCAGAGGTGGCAGATTTAAAATAGCATTCAGTGCTTGTCCTGAGGTGCCTTTAAAGGCTCCAGTGATGCACCGATTGGCTAGATATTGTATTCTGCTGATTTTGTGGATCGCAGTTGCTTGTTTTATTTTGGGCCACCAGGCGATTATTCCATATGAAATTATTGGTCGAACCATGGTTTTGTACAGCCAGAGGGTCAGTTCCGGTTTGAGCCCCCACGTACTACCTATGGCTCTTTTCCCAATTACTAATGTTTGTATGCACCTGGTGATTGTTTTGTCTAAGTGGGAGTTCCAAGTTAGTTTGGAATCGATGGTTAGACCTAAGTACTTAACCTCGTTCTCCCAGTTGACATTTCTCTCAAACAGTTTTATGTTGATTCTGTTCGTGATGTTCTTTCTGCGAGTGAAAGCGACGAGAGTGGCTTTGCTGGAATTAATTCTAAGATTATTCTCTAGACACCACTCTTCGGTTATCTTTAGTGCTGATTTCATTACATTGTCTACGGTTCTTTGGTATTTACCTTGAATCAGTATGACAATGTCATCAGCGTATCCTTGAGTGTAGTAGCCTTTGTTATTGAGTTGGATCAGCAGTTCATCAACTGTGAGGCACCACAGGAGTGGAGAAAGAACTCCTCCCTGTGGACATCCCCTTGCCGCCTGCACTGTCTTTTCCTTGTCAAATAACTTGACTTTTACAACTCTAGTGTTGAGCATTGCCATAGTCCATCTTATCGTGGTGTTATTGATCTGGTGGTTTGTCATTGCTCTTACAATAGAGTGGTAGGAGGTGTTGTCGAAGGCACCTTCTATGTCTAGAAATGCTCCGACTGCGTACTCCTTGTACTCCAAGGTTCTCTCAATTTTCCCCACTAGTTGGTGTAGGGCGGTTTCACATGACTTCCCGGTTTGGTAAGCATGTTGATATTTGTGAATCGGGAGTGAAGTTAGGGCTTCCTCCCTCCAGTCTCTGTCTACTAATCTTTCCAACGTTTTAAGGAGGAATGACGTTAGGCTGATAGGTCTGTAAGATTTAGCTTCTGCATAGCTGCTCTTACCAGGCTTAGGGATAAATACTACTTTAGTCACTCCCCAGGCTTGGGGAATGTAGCCTAAGGCAAGACTTGCTTGGAACATATCTTTGAGTGGGTTCAGCAGTATATCTATCCCTTTCTGCAGCATTACAAGTTGTATGCCGTCGTTTCCAGCAGATTTGAAAGGACTGAAGAGGCTGGTTGCCCATCTAATCCTTTCTTTGCTGACTATTCTCTTAGCTGTTTCCCAGTCTTCCCTCCTAGGGGTATGATTGGGTTCAGCCAGAGTATGTTGTTCCACTGCTCCAGGTAGGTGAGTTTTTATCAAAAGAGATAACGTCTCCTCTTCCGTTGTAGTGTATTTTCCGCTTTGTTTTTTAAGAGCGCCTACTGGGTTCATGGCTTGCTTTGAGATGATTTTGTGGAGTCTAGCTGTGGATCGCGCGGTCTCCACATCCTGGCAAAACTTTTTCCGGTCTGCTATCTTAGCTGCCTTGATCTTTTTGCCATAGTCTGTGAGAGCCTTGTGATAGTTCTCCCATTTATTTGTGGCTTTAGACCTGTTGTAACAACATATGTAACAAACCCTTGAAACAATGAGGTACTAAAGCACAAAGGTGTTTTCTTAGTTTACTCTTGAAGCTAGTGAATTATGTAGGTACTCAATATAATAAACTTTGGTAGTAGGTTATATAATTCAACACCAACATAGTATGATGATTTTTCATAGAGTGCAGTGTTGTGCTGCATACACCGTAATTTTTCCCCATCTCGGGTGGGATACGGATTCATGTAGTTATTCTTTGAAAACTCATTAATATGAGATCTAACAAATTTTGGGATATTGTACGCGTAAATTCCATGTTTTAAAAAGGTATAGGTCTACACCAGTCCCGTAGCCCTAAGGCAAAAATCAGCCTAATAAGATTTTTTGTAAGTATAAATACTCTTTTGGCTTTGGATCCTCTACCCTTTACCCCAAAGGATTACACTAAATGACATATGAGAATATGCTGATCCATAATACACTTTAATTAATGTATTTCTGTCCATTACTGGTTTCAACTGCATTATAGCATTAAAGCCTTGGATAGTTTACATACCATGTTAATATGACTGTCCCATTTTAGATGTGATTGATTATGGTGCCTAAAAAGGTTACATTATTTTTAAATTCTATTACAGTATTGCTACTTTTTTTTTTTGTCAGGTAGTGAAATCCTTTATGGACTAACCCCGAACGTACGGTTCTTCCCCCGCCCGGGAGTGCTGGACTCCGGTGGTTTTCACTACCGTTTACCAGCGAAAACACTTCCTCGCTAGGTACAGAAGATCTCACCCCGGAATCGCGGTAGCATTACTTCAGGGTGGGTTTATATTCCCGATACGATGTTATTCTACTTTCTCTCTTCTTCTTTCTTGTTTCTTGTTCTTCTGTTTCTATGAGTTCTCCCTTATTGTTCTTCTGCTCTTTCCTGTGCCTCTTTGGCTTGTATTATCCCTCTTATATACTTGTATATAGCATCTCACTGTTTTTTTGTTTTCTAACATAAGTGGTATTGTATTGTCTGGGCTAATATTTGTCCCTATTTCTGTTTGTAACTTTTCTCTCTTCCTTATCCATTTCTGTCAGTTATAGAAAGTGTGTTCTGGGTTGTCCTCCGTATTCGTGTCATACTGATTGCATCTGTCTTCATTTATTATTGCGAACATTTTCAGGTAAGATTTATAACACTCGTGGCCGCTTAGGAATTGTGTTAGGTAATAGTCGGTATTACCGTACCTTCTTTTTACCCAGTTTGGAAGGTCTCTAATTAATATCTTTGTCCATATGGCTTTTCCCGTATGCCTGTTCCACCTTTCTTACCATCTATCAATTATTATGGTGGTTACTTCGTGTTTGCCTCGTTCATCCTTTCCATATGAAAGTCTTCTTTGCACAACTTGAAGTTCGATCGGTATAGTCGACGCTATGACTTGTACAGCTTCTGTGGAGACAGTACGGTAGCCACTTGATATTTTCAATGCTATTCTTCTCTGTTGTTTCGCCAGCATGTTTCTGTATTTTGTTTGTATTATCGCCTTTTCCCATATCTGTGCCTCGTACAGCATAATAGAATGGGCAACGTTGCTCAGTATTTTTCTCTTGACCGTGGTAGGTCCTTCTACGTTGGGCATCAGTTTTGTTAAAGTGGTAATTGACCTTTCTGCTCTTAGGGTCACCTCTTTTACACGTTTCTTCATGTCGAGTTGTGGTCAAACCACACCCCTAGGTACTATATTGCGTTTTTTGTCGTTATTTCGGTCTCTCTCGCTTGTATTACGGCTTCACTCATTTTTCTACCCCCATATAAAATTACCGCTTCAGTTTTTTCCTCGGCAATTTCCAGTCTCTTCTCAATTTTTTTCTTTAATTGTTCGATGGCTGTGTTTGCTACTACGATGATGTCTTCCTTTGATTTGGCCGTTATTACTATGGCTGTATCGTCCGCGAAGCATATTGTTTCTACCTGTGGTAGCATATCAAGTTGGAGTATATCATTGTAGAAAATGTTCCAGAGCAGGGGTCCCAATAGGGAGCCCTGTGGAACCCCACTGGTTACCTGCATTTCTTCCTTGTTTCCTATTAAGATCTTTCTATTTTCCAGATAGATTGCTATTACTTTTCTTATTATTGCAATGGTTTGCATTGTCTCTAACCACTAGGCCACCAGGGTTAGAGTGGCAGAGTAGTAATCACAGCGACCAGCGGTCTCGGGATCAAACCCCGGGGGAGGCACAAATTTACGTTGAATTTTTTTACACTTATACAAATTTAATAAGTTGCTATCATTAAATTTCTTAATTATTTATTTATTTATTTATTTATTTATTTATTTATCTGAAAAAGATCCTTTAATTCAGAACTTAGTTTTTTAATATTTGAAGTTACCCATTTTTTGACAATATTAGGTTTTTTGGTAATTGCTGACATCTTTGGAAATGACAAATGCAACATTGTTAAAATTTCTTGAGAAAACACTCGCTTCATTTACGTTACCTGCGTTGAAGACGCTATTCCAGTTAGTTTGTGCCAGCAGTCTCTGAAATTGTTCAATGTTGGCAGGCGCATAATCTCTGAATTCCTTTTGCATGTCGTCACTTGCTCTTAAGATGGAAGGTTCCAGATTATAAACGGAGCAGATTTGTGCGAAGTGGTCAGCAATGCCATGGTGGATTACCTTAGCCGAACAAACTTCTTGAGGACTATCAGTAGCGATATAATCGATTAAGGAATTCGATATCTGACCATTCATATTTACACATACACGCGTGTACTCGTTTATCAGCATCTTCAATCCAAATGACGCCAAAATGTTCTTCCTGATTTTTGTATTATTATCCTCAGACAGATAATGAATGATATCACCTGCCAAGATTATGTACGTACAGTCTTTATGCAGGGATTTTTTGTCAGTTATCAATTCACGTATTAAACTAATTACTATGAATTATAATGTTGAATATTGTAATGAAGAGAGCGTATTTATTATCAAAACATTTTACAGTGGTATCAGTTTACGAACAGTTCGTGATTTATTCTCGGTTAAATTTAAAAATTGACCTATTCCATCTGTATCGACAATTCACAAGTTTGTGAAAAAATGTGAAACTACAGCAAGTGTAGCAGCAGGTGATTCAAAAGGTAGTTTTAATATTGTAGTTTAAACAAATATTCAATCGGGACATTAACATTACAGGCAAATGGAATAAAAGAACCAACAATGAGCTGGAAGAAAGAGTTTTGAGGTTGATAAATGACCTCGAAACAAGAATGCAGTTGTCGCAGAAAATTAATATTTGGGCCGGTATTTTCAACAGTAACATTATTGGACCGTTTAAAATAGTTGGAAATTTAAATTTGGATTCTTATTTAGAACTTTTAATCAATCAGATTGGCCCTGCATTAGGAGAAGTTGCAAGCGAAAATCAGAAGATTTGGTTTCAGCGTGATGGCTGTCCAGGGAATTATGGTTTGAATGTGAGGGAATATCTAAATGATGCCTTTCCTAACCAAGATCTCCTGTTTTGACACCATGCGACTTCTTTTTGTTGGGTTATCTGAAAAACAAAACATAGACAGATGGAATAGATCGACTATTAAATTTAACCAAGATTATACAACTCATAATAAATTTGGTCAATAGTAATTGAGAATTTTACTTAGTTACAAGGTATAGATAAACGGATATACCGTTGATGACGTGGTATAATCACTTCGGTTTTTCGGTGGGTCCAACAAAGCAACAATAATGGATAATAATTTAAATCTAGAGCCATGATGTAATAACTGTCTCAAATTCGAGGTTGTCAGGTTAGGTTTTGCGTCAGTTTGTGTCAAAACTGACATAGACTTACAGTGCCACCAACATAAACAGTGCCTAAGAAATAAAATAATTTATTATTATCGGTCTATTCATTATATAATCGTAACGAATACCACTCGAGCAATGGAAAATAATGATTATTTTTCACTTGCAACTTGTAAAATAATCGATTATTTCGATGCTCTTGTAATATTATAACTGAATAAATCACGAACAGTGCGTAAACTGACGCCACTGTAAAATGTTTTGATAATAAATACCCTCTCTTCATTAGATTATTCAACATTATTGTTCACAGTAGTTAGTTTAATACGTGAATTGATAACTGACAGAAAATAACATTTATTTTGGCATAAACAAATCTGATCATGGCTGGTCTGTTTTTTGTAAATAAAATGCAAAATATTTATTACAGTTTTTAAGCTATTTCTATCTTAAACAAGCTGCAAATTCAAGTAAAGTAGTATCATATTAACACGTTGACTGCTCATGACACGGATCCACGTTATTGTGAATGTTTATGATTAGCGCCAGACGCGGATCCGCGCCGCTCTAGTAATATCATAATGAGCAGATCTGCGTCGGGTGCACATCGTAAACATTTGCAATGACGCGAATCCGCGTCATGAGCAGTCAACGTGTTAAGTGTATTTTTTCTCTATTTCGATTGATACCGATATATGATATATACAATTTTCCATGCTATTTCCTTATGTTCGTACCTTAAGTGAAATACTCGGTAGAATTTTAGAATGACCTTAGAAATTGTGATTTTATTAACGACCTTGAGAAACTGTAAAATGATCTATAGCATTTCAGAACAACTTTGAGGAATTATAAAATGGTCTATAGAATTTTAGAACGACCTTAGAAATTGTGATTTCATTAACGACCTTGAGAAACTGTAAAATGATCTATAGCATTTCAGAACAACTTTGAGGAGTTATAAAATGGTCTATAGAATTTTAGAACGACCTTAGAAATTGTGATTTCATAACCACCATGTAAAATTGTAAAAGTTCAGAGCGATTTTGAAAAATTGTATTGATTTGTAGAACCTTTAAACCATCCTAAGAAACTGCAAAATGGTCTTTAGAATTTCAGAAAGACCTTGCGAAATTGTAAAATGTTGTATAGAATTTCAGCATGATCTTGATAAATCTTAAAATGAACAATATAAATTCAAAATGACCTTGACAAATTGCAAAATTATTTAGAATTTCAGAACGACCTTGATGGAAAATAGAATTTGAAAATAACTTTAACAAATTCTAAAATGACATATAATTTTAAGACATTGAATAACTGTAAAGTGACAATATTTCAAAATGACCTTGAGAAACTGTAAAATGATCTATAGCATTTCAGAATAACTTTGAGGAATTATAAAATGGTCTATAGAATATTAGAACGACCTTAGAAATAGTGATTTCATAACCACCATGTAAAATTGTAAAATTTCATAGCGATTTTGAGAAATTGTATTGATCTGTAGAACCCCTAAACCATCTTAAGAAACTGTAAAATGGTCTTTAGAATTTCAGAAAGACCTTGCGAAATTGTAAAATGTTGTATAGAATTTCAGCATGATCGTGATAAATCGTAAAATGAACAATATAAATTCAAAATTACCTTGACAAATTGCAGAATGACTTATAGAATTTCAGAACGACCTTAACGGAAAGTAGAATTTGAAAATGACTTTAACAAATTGTAAAATGACGTAATTTTAAGACATTGAATAACTGTAAAGTGACAATATTTCAGAATGACCTTGAGAAACTGTAAAATGATCTATACCATTTCAGAATAACTTTGCGGAATTATAAAATGGCCTATAGAATATGAGAACAACCTTAGAAATTGAGATTTCATAACCACCATGTAAAATTGTAAAATTTCATAGCGATTTTGAGAAATTGTATTGATCTGTAGAACCCTTAAATCATTTTAAGAAACTGAAAAATGGTCTTTAGAATTCAGAAAGACCTTGCGAAATTGTAAAATGATGTATAGAATTTCAGCATGATCTTGATAAATCGTAAAATGAACTATATCAATTCAAAATGACCTTGACAAATTGCAAAATGACTTATAGAATTTCAGAACGACCTTGACGGAAAATAGAATTTGAAAACGACTAACAAATTGTAAAATGACATATCATTTTAAGACATTGAATAACTGCAAAGTGACAATATTTCAGAATGACCTTGAGAAATTGTAAAATGAATTATAGGACTTCAAAACGACCTTGACAAATTTGCAAAATGACGTATAGAATTTCGGAGCGACGTTGATAAAATGTAAAATGATCTATAGAAGGCTTAAATTAATATAACAAATGTTAATGTACTCCTGCTTGACTACCATTAACAATTAACAATTTTTTAGGATTGTTTTTGAGTGGACAAACTGAACTTCAGAGCAGAAACCACGACGCCAGTGAAAGGGAAGAAAAGGAAAGTAATTATGCACTGGTGAATAAATTCAAACTTAACGTAATGGCCAACGCTGCTTGTGTTGACCTATTAGTTTGGGCGATTGGGGATGAAACAGGTAAGTTTTTTGGACTTATATTATGTTTAAAACAGTACTTTTTGTCAAATGCACAATATTTACATAATTTTTTACAGCATTTTATTTAACAATAACTTAGTGACACCATTGTTTTTTAAAACTGTACTCGTATATCAGGTGATTCAATAATTATCCTCTCTAAGTTTGTTGTGGAAATGAACTGTAAGTCAAGTCTTAAATTGAATTTTACTCTTATAAATTAATAGGCGTCGAGAAATTGTTGTTTTTTACAATGTGTAATTGATGGTGTTATTAATTTGATAGTTAAGTTTTGCAATTGATATTTAAACTTGACAATAACAATGACGTGCATGCAGACTTTGTTCACTTATTTTAATTGCTTGTGAATTCTCATTGCTTGTCTAGAATGAATATTTATTGAATCACATGATTAGTTTTGTTTGATGTTACCACTGGAATCTTGAAAACTCTATTGTTAGAGAATTGGTTAAATGAAGAATAGAATCAGTTTGCTTTGATCTGTTGCAGATCCTTTTGAAAATAACACCTAGACAGTTTTCTTGTACTATTGCGTTTTCAAAACTATTTTATGACCAATAATAGTCATTCACAATTATTTTGAATTGGGCTTGGCCATGGAAACCTGACTGTTTTGTATACCTAAACAGGGCCTGTTCGTGTATGAATCCATCTTTTTAATAGAAGTTTGTGAGGTTATGAATGATGGCTAAATCTATGTTAAACACATAAACACAATTGCTGTGGCTCTGACAAACAGAATTTGATACAACGAAAACAGTCCTACAACAATTAATAAATTAAAAATTTCGTTACACCAACCTTAAAAAAATATGTCATGACCAATCTCCATCCAAAATAAACGCGAATAGTTTATATCTATGCGATAAATATATAGTGGATGAATTATGACGAGCAAACACAAATTTTGGATTTTAGGGAAAAATGTTATTCTTGATAAGAAATTTGATTCTTGCAAAATTGGCAAAGAGTCATGTTAGTTTGAATGTCACTAGCATTATTTTTGATAGGGTAAATTTTATAAACTGTGCGATCTGGTGAACCATCAGCAACTGAAGGTCAAAAAGTGGATATACTAATCCAAAGCAGTAATCCCTTCCCTTTCAGTTATTTTACAAACAAAAATGGATTTCCAATAAATGTAACTCCAAATAAAATAAACCTTTTTATTTAGTTTCTTTAATTTAGCATGGCATTGTTACTTTGAACTACTACTTGGTTAAATTTGAATAAAGTTGGTGCAACTGATTCTTACTAAGTCGTGGAGATGAATATCTGTTACTCCAGATCTGTACTTATTTATTATGAAGTTCGTCTTTGAGAATGGTGCCTCACATACATAAATGTTGTTAAATATTGCCGAACCACCTGACACAAACTACCTTTCGGTCAGGAAAATGTAAAAATTCGTTGACATCAGACGATTTTTCTAGAAAAACTTGTAACTTCTGACATTAGTTCACATACAAGTTTTCTTTTCCCTTGTAGATTGAAGTTCATATTTGCTCTTGAGGCGAGGAAGCTGTCTATGTATGGTTGTCTCTTTACGGCATTTGCTGCGAGATATGTAAACAAATTGTTAAGCCGTTTTGCAGTTTTCAGTCATTTAGTTTACCATTTAAGCTTTCAGAACAGCCTGTCTGTATTTCAAACCCGTTTCCAGCATTTTAACTTTTCATCACATATCCTAGCAATTATAAATTCGAACACCCTCTAGTTTAGTGCAGTTATCTCGATTTGGGCCACCCTTTATATACTGACCCTTGCACGTGGCTTTAGTTCCGCAACGCTGGTTTCAGGCGTGTTAAAAATTCCTGTTGGATCAAGTGAGGGGCCTCGTCTTCCTTGTTACACCGACATTAGTTTGTTTTATCCGGTGAACGATGCCGCCTTCCCATTGGCCGCCGAGGCGCTTGGTGACGCGTTCGTTCTTGGCAGGCATTATTTTGTTTTACCCAGCTGGCTTCTTACGCTTTGATTGGCTGACAGCTTTTGGCGGTTAAGACGCGCTGGGTTGGAATTGAGTCAGTTTTTTTGAGGCAGTTGATCCCAGGCCACGTAGTTGATATAACGTGCGGTTTGTCCGCCTCCCGCCCGATTGGGGTGTGGAGGCGTGGGTGTTCTTGCAGTCATTCGATTATATTGTTTTTCCTACACGCGAGTGAGTGACCACTGAGTGAGAAGAGTGTCGTTGTGGCCCAAGGAGCGACACAGGTAGGTTTGACAGCGCCCGCTGCAGTGACGACGAGGATTGTGAGGCCGAGCTCTTCCTTTTTCTATACCCGAAATAGGTATTAAAGTATTTTTCCCAGAATTGTAACCCGAGTTTTACAGCTTTCCGAGTACTTCCCCGACGTAGTACCCTGTGTGCTTTTCGGCCCGTCCAACCGTCCAGGTCCGGTTGCACGAGTATACTTAAAGACAGACTTGGTGGCGCCCTATTTACTTTTATCGTTAATTACCGCCTCTCTGGCCGTGCCCTTAGGTGATCTCGTGAAGAATCCTCCCTTGCTCCACTGAATGCTTAGCCGGCATTATCTTGTTGCGGCGTCGGCAGCGGCCTAGGTGAACCTTCCGTGCCGATTTTGTAGAATATCGCCCGCGCCGGCCGTTTAGTTGTTGTATGAGCCGGTGCGGTGTCGTGAAGACCGTTTAAGGCCGTAACAAAATTACCACGAAAAGTATTTTGTATTTATTAACCAAGGTGTACTAATTTTTGAAGACTGACAGCCGGTCTTATAAAGACCACTAATCTGAGGTTAACATTAATCAGTTGTTAAAATAAACAAAAGCGTGTCAAAACGTTTGTTCTTATGACATTTTATTCGTTAGTAAACAAATTTTGATGCGCTTTTGTTTATTTTAACAACTGATTAATGTTAACCTCAGATTAGTGGTCTTTATAAGACGGGCTGTTGGAAAATTATAGTTTGTTTTTCTAAGATATGTGGCAAATTGTTAGCATAAATTTCATTCAGAAAAAAGGTCTGGTGACTTGATGGGCTTTTCAACTGGGCAAAACTTTTTTATCTGCCGTTCGTAAAAATACTAATTTATTTTTAGTGGTTCTTTTGGTTATTCTTTATAAACTTTTACTTACATTCACTTACACCCATATGCATAGTCGTTTGCCAGCGGCTCGCCGGAGTTTCGTCATGAACAGTATGTTGGTGGCACTGTACGTCAATGTCAAATTCGAGGTTAGCAGGTTAGGTTTTCCGTCAGTTTTGACAGAAACTGACACAAAATCTAACCTGCTAACCTCAAATTTGAGTGTTCATAACAAAAAACTCCGGCGAGTCGCTGGCGTACAACTATGCATACGGTTGTTATTGTGTCGATTAACTTTGTTATACCTCTTCTTCTGTTCGTAATGCCTAGAATTCGGATTAATCAATTTGAAAGTTCTAATAAACCCGTGACATGCTGTATATTATTTTAGTAATCCGTTCAATCCATTTTTGTGTTATACCATAAAGATAACATTTAAAACATTGTTAAATATTTTTGCGGCTTAAATTTTAAAGGGATTTCATCATAGAATTTTTCAAGATTTCATTGTATAGAGCTTAGATACACAACAACGAAATTTTAATTTAAACAATTGTGTTCATTCTTATCAAATACATATAAAGAAATAGGTTTGAGATTGAAGTTATTTATCATTTATATTAACTTAAAATAAATCGCTATACTGTAGTATACTCGTTTGAGCTATGGTCCTTGGAAATGTGTGGTATATGGGCAATTGGGCATGTAGGGCCAAGTGTAGCGCAAATGAGAGATTTAAGAGCAGTGGGTCAAGAAGGTCTTAACACTGAGCCTTTCAAGTGACTTTTGGAATAGCCTATCACAATCTGGCAACATGGATTCGCCAACCTTTAACAAAAAGTTACTATTTTTGGTCACTAAATGAACAATCTGTCAGTGCACTGTCCCTGTCATTCTAAGACATGCAGCTGCAGTTTCAAAGTCGTTGCCATTTACATCATAGTGCGTGACATCACTGTAACATTCAATTTAAAAGCAATTCTTAATGGGTAGGTACCTAGGTAATTCTCGTTGCAGTAATTTCTCCAAAATAACTTGCCTGGAAGCTGGTGTATTGTAGTCGGAACCAGTCTCTTCATCTTACCAACCTTTATATCGGCTTTTTTAAAGTGCTTTTCACAAATAACACTAATCTTTCCTATCTGCCAGGCTTCTCAATTCAAAACTTGCTATCGTTACCACTGTTTCATTCGATGGAACTTTGAACATGCTAATATATGGAACAACTGATGAAGCGTAGTTAATTTGAGTTTCAGCTTCGTACGCAACACTTCAAAGGCATTTTTGCAGCTGATGTGAACTGTCTTGTCAAATAGTTTATTAACGTCAAATATATTTGAAAGGTTTTAAAACTTAGTCTGTCTTGGAATGGCCTAGCAGAAAATTTGGTAATTATTTACTGTAGCTTGAAACGCTTAATTCCAACTTTTGGAAGCGGTTGGCACTATTCCTATGGTTTACGGCCTGCTGAACTCGAATCTGCTGTCGGAAGAGGCAAAAAATGTATACTTTCACCATGTAAATACCAAACTAAAATGCACCTCAACTAACACAATTGACACTTCCACTGATAGCTACGATACCAACTGTCGTTAAAATACCCTAAACGGTGTGGGGCAGCCTAAACGAGTATAAAAGTATAGAGGCCTCTAGTAAATACTTTGCCTAAAATGCAGTATCGTAGACCACTTCTGTCTCATGCCAAGAGCTATTTTAGGTTAGTTGCAGTTTAAGATTTGTGTGTACTTAGTACCCACTAAAAGGTTGTAGTCTACTGTACTGCAGTTTTCCCTCTTTTTATCTATTTATTTTAAATCAATGGGTGTCGCCCCTGGTGTTTTTCGAGCTTTATTTTTTTATTTTTTTAAATTTTATTTTGGTATTCAGCCAACAGCCGTTAGGCCAATTATAGGCGTCACTGTACATTTTATGGGGACTTCCAACCCCACTAACGACTGTCATGATGTTATTATGACATCCGGGACCAACTATTTCCATGACAGCCGTATCACGAGGCGCTGAGAGAAGCAGCCGTGGAACTCCCATCCATGTTCTGACCAGAAAGAGCGTTGCTTAACTCTACTGATCAAACGTGGACGTTTGTTCAAGCTACACCACCCGGGAGCTTTAGTAACATTCGAGCTATAGTCTGCGTTGCGTGCTCACCCAAATAAAACGACGTCTTTATGTCATTTCGCCGGAGATTTTTGAATTTTTCGGAATTTCTGATGGATTTTTGTAAGTTTTGTATTTAAAAATGCCTTTCCGCCGACTTCTCTGTACTTACTGTTTGTTCTGCATTGCCTCTTTCTAGGGATTCCAAAAAACCCGGTTTTTAGCGTTTCAAGCTACAGTAAACTGTTACCGAAAATTTAGCATTAGAGCCAATGTCCTGGAACAATATAGACCACCTTGGTGGGTTTCTTGATATAACCTTACTTCACCTAACCCAACCTATATTCAGTCCTGGGCAAATACTCAATACTTTTCTTTAAATTTGTACCCGACTACTGTAAGTACTCAGTTCACAGTATTCATGAGTATTTTTTTTGTTAATACTCGTTACTCATACTTGTGATAATTATCCCAAGTAGTCGTAATAAGTAGTCAATGTATTTACGAGTATTTTTGCGAATGTCATTCCGTTAATTCGGACATTAAATACAAAACCAGTTGAAGCTAAATATTTGATTTTTTATATACGAGGTGATCATAAATGGTTGTGATTTTTTTTCTTAGGTTGGCACTGTTAATGTTTGTTACCTTGCTGTCAATTTTACATTAACATTGACAGTGTCAACCTAAGAAAAAAAATCACAACCATTTATGATCACCCGGTATATAACTGTGATTCCCCTGAAATTGAACTGGTATTTAATTTATTATTCATTCCCATTAAGTTGAGTTACAGAGTGACATGGTTTATTTGCCTTGGTCCTATGGGCCTCGGCAACTAAATTAACATTGGTGATAAAAAGTTGAACTTGAGTTTAAATAGAGAAATAGTGAAATTAACATTTTTTAACCAACTCTTATAGGTTATGTTGACGTTTTTTGTCACCCTGCCAACTGCAAAGTCGTAAAACAATTGATTACTTTACTGCCGATTTCTCGTATTTTAATGATGATTTAGGTGTTCTTCACTGCCAATTTAAAAAAAATAACTATTAAATATTGTTGAAATTTTGTTTGATATCCTTTTAAGGAAATTTTTTCAAAGCAAAAAAAAATGGAAATTTTTTAATTTTAGCTATCACCTGTTCCTGTCAGGCGAAAGTGCCCCCTTGAGCTCCACAAATGACAGACTGATTCAAGGTTTGTGCGATACATCTGTAGCCCCTTTTAGATCACTCACTGCGATTTTATACCCCTTGTCGACCTATCATTGTGATTTGACACCTCCAAATAGCGTGTGAATCACAGTCTTGCCAGTTGACTTGTAGCCGATTTGTTTTGCGATTTTATTTCGGTGTTGATGAGTACTGTGCTATCTCACCGTAGCTTCACAATTGCTGTTTATAGCACTTCTTGAGTACAACTTTGATTGGCCAGAGTATTCAGTATTCCACGAGGGGGAATAGAAAATCTGCACTTTTATCATCTGATTTCCATAGGATTTCCAATGTTATTGTGTAGTGTTGCCACGACTACAGGATGATATTATTTATTGCAATGGTTTAATGTCCACAGCAATTCTGGTTGCCTAATTAACACGAAAATGAAAGAATAATTTCAAAATGAGCACAGAATTGATATTTTGTTTATTGCAAGTCAGTATTTTACACTAATAAATGCACGTGATATGATTAGCAGTAACTATAATTTGATTGAGAAAGGTTAGCATTAGATAAGGCAGAATCAAGAGGGTTCAACGTTTTATTCATAACTGATGTTTGGAATGGCAAGCGCACATTAATTTATGTAGCTGGCAGATTTGATTTGGTAACGTCAATACAATAATGCGAATTTAACATAATACAGAGCTGGTTTGTGGATTTACAAAAATTATATGAGCATTATGAGTAAAAGTTTTATGAAGCCAGCAAACGGCAAAACACCTGACGGGTAAAGAAACGGTGCAAAGCAATGCAAGGAAGCAAAGATTGCAAAGAGCAATATAAGGCAACCTATTATAGGGCACAGACAATTGTGAAGTGCTAAGATAAACGTGTGAAACCGTGCATTTAAAAACTAATTGTGAAAAAGCAGAAATTTTAAGCTTAAAGTGCTACGATTGACAATTGAGTTCTTAAGTGAAAACATTATATCAAAACTTATTTCATAAAACAATTGTAAAACTTAGTTGCTAAGATACGAGATTTTCAATTGTTAAGGATTGAAAAAACAAGCCTTGAAAAATTGTGAAGTGTGCAAGAGGTGCTCACAGATTTATCTAAATTTTTAAATAAAAGAGTTTTCTGTGTGAGCCAAAAAGTGGTTTTTAATATTCACGAATCTGCAGAGTGTAGTTGTATAAAGTTTCTTCGTGCTAGAATATCCCAGTCAAGAGGGATTTGTGCTGCAAGCTGACCAGGTGCGTAAAATTGCAGGAAGTTAAACAAATGCAGATCTCGCGTCCCTACATCACAAAAAACAAAACCAGGTTAGCCGGAAATTACGTCATATTATTTGCATTGTATTTACTTCATGTGAATTTTGTCATTTTTTGGTGTTTTTCCTTCAAATTACGCTATTTTTGTAGAAGCAATCCATATCTGTTTTGCTGTCACTTGGAAGGTTAAAGCTGTCAGATACGAATTCGAGCAATTGCCATACGAGTTAATCTGTCCTACTCGAAAGTAATTGTAGTACACGTTGTTGAACCTACCTCTTTTACTAGAGTGCTTTATTTTATTTGATTGCACATGAATAAAATAGAAAGAGCAATAAATCATTTATTTTGCAAATATTAGGCCTGAGATTGACACAATATTGAATTCTTTTATTAAAATTATTATTTTTATTTGTGTGATACGTCCCACCATTTATTTATCTTATTATTACATATTAAGGGGCATAATTACATTATGTTTGGAAAACAAGCTCCAAGTTTTTTAAAAATATATAGGGCGTTTCATTAAAAAAAATCTCTATTTTAGTATTTTGTGATGGTCATTTGTTTTCTCTGGTAAAAGATTCTGGTGGTTTGGATAAAATCCTAAAACTTTTACACTCGGATTTGTTTTTCTATCTGTAATAATAAATCCTATGAGTGGGTGTAAAGGTATACTTGTAAAACTTGCAATAACATTCGGATAATTTCCAGCGGTGGGGGAGTACCTTTCTTCAGTTTTCCAGCTTTTGATCACTCACTGGTGCTGTGTAGTAAATACTGTAACTTATTTCCATGAATTTTCTTAAATTGTCTTAGCTAGCTCACTTTCAAACTTTTAATTGGATTCTAACACCCGAATGCATAGTCGTTCGCCAGCGGCTCGTCGGCGACTCGCTCGAGTTTTGTTATGAATAGTATGTTGGCGACACTGTACGTCTATGTCAAATTCCAGGTTAGCAGGTTAGATTTGTGTCAGTTTCTGTCAAAACTGACGGAAAACCTAACCTGATAACCTCGAATTTGACATAGACGTACAGTGTCGCCAACATACTAGTCATAACAAAACTCTGGCGAGTCGCTGGCGAACGACTATACATACAGGTGTTAGTCTCTCAGCTTGTTCCGTCTTCTTGACTTGAACTATCTTGATAGACCAGGGTCAGTTCACTCAACTCCTACTTGTTTACCAACAAAATCCTGTGAAATCACTTTGAAACATTGTAATTTTAACACTAACCTAACCTAACTGAGCTATTCTAACCTAACCTAAACAAATGTAACTTAACCTAAATTCAGCCCAACCAAATCTAAACTAACCCTATTTAACTTAATCAAACACAAATCTAACTTAATATAACTGACACCTTACAAATATACCCCCAGTCCTCTTAAAACTCTTGTTTGCTGTCCATATCTGTTATTATATTTTAATTCTAAGATAGAGATCCTGTATCTAAAGTGCGTTTAAAAAACCCTTATCAAGTCGCCTCATGTCAAACAGTAATTTTATAAAGTGATGTCGTAACTTATGTTATGGATTGCGTATGCACACAACCTCACCTTGACAACTGACAACTCAAATGATCGAGCGCGTTGTAATCTGTGTAGAGCGATGTAATAATTTGCATATAAACACATAACCTCATTTTGATAACTGACAACTGAAGTGACTCAGTACGCTGAATTCTGGGTAAAGCGGTGTAATAATATTTTTTGGACGCACGTTACTAAGAGATCAGCCATTGGATCCACAAATCAAGGACTAAGTGATTTAGCAAAAATATATTTCAGTTGTATTATTTCAAAGTTTAAAATAGGTAAAAATCAGATGCATTTTACTTCGACACGAAGTGTACGAAGTATTGAAATTCCCTCATATCAAAAACCACTCTGAGTCAAATATCTCTAAAATTCGAGCCAACCGACTAATGAACCCACTATATCAAATCTCCGTCTCGGCGGTGCGGTTCTTTTGGTGAAGATTCCAGCCCTCTAGATCAATCCCCCGTATTGGGGGGTGCCTAAACGTGCTGTGCGGGGGATGTATGTTCGTATGTGTACACGATTCCGGTCGCCAGGAACTTTCCTGAAGTCTTGGATCGTTTTCATACGATAGGTCCTCCGAAAATGAAGGCAACATCAACTTTTGAGCTATGGTCGTCGGCAAAAAATTTTTTTTTTTTTTTTTTATAAATACCTGGTTCACAGCATTTCATTGTATTAGCGAAACGGAGTGATGGGAGTATCGAAGTATTCTTGGAAAGCACGGAAGGGCGCTTTTCTTGGGTGGGGGGTACCGTATATTTGTAATTTGTAATTGTTAAAAATGATCGTAAAAGCAACATCAACTTTTTATAGAATGTTTTTGTGCAGCTTAAACTATGTGTATATAACTTATTGCTAATATTTATTTTGAAATTGTTTTATTTGCCAATTCCATAAAAGATTTTTTTACTCATTTGGGACTTCTTCCCAAAATATGCAAATGGAATTTTACAGATGCTGTTCATGATTTGTTTTTTACTTTGCAGTCGATGAAGAATACAAAATTTCATCACTTCATAATGCCTTGAACCTCGTATTAGGTGAAACTGAGTTTATGTTCGAACCCTTGCTGTAATGTTTAGTGTGGTTTTGGTGTTTTGTTTGTTTTGATGATCGTTTATCGCCTTGCGGTGCTTGTTTTATGTTGCACTGGAAACAGTGGACTGAATATAATATTGATAAATGTTAAGTTATGGTTATTTGCCATTGATATTGATCACTTGAAATTCGCTTCTACTGTGAAGTGGAGTTATATAGGTTAAAATGTTTTATTACCACAGTATTTATTTATCCTAGATCAACGTTTTTGGTTCTTACGTTAATGACTTTATATTTAGCAGTAAGTTCTTTGATAGCGAGTTAGGTAATCATGTGTGTTACATGGCAAGTTTACTTTACAGTTCTTAGCGTTTTTCAAAGTTTGATTCACATTTAAACTAATTACGCATTTCGAAAAAATCTGGCAACATATTTAGTCTAGTCTGGACGGTGTTATTTACATTTTACACTTGTCAAACTTGGCATCACCTGTAATCCATAGTTCCAATTTCAGTGTGTGTTATTTATTATAACTTTTATGCATTATCAAATGTTAAATTTGGTAATTTATTGTTCACTATGTAAAAGATCAGTTTTTCCAAAAATATAAATTTTGGATATAGGATAAATAAATATAGATGTGGTGATTCTACACCATCAGGCTTTCTGCATGGCAATATTTTAAAAAGATTTTTCAGTGTATGAAATTGTTTAATTAAATTTTTAGTTGTGTTAATTTTAATTGGGGTTTGAAAAAATACCAAATACTACTACTATTGCAGGTTCTCCAATATTATTTAGTAGTAACAAGAATTATTTTCATGCAATTAGTTTTATTATTATTATTCTTTGGGCCATTTCTGAAATCAATATTTTTAGAGAGGCCTAAAACACGGAAAGCAACAATTCGAGGTTGGCATTTTTTTCGTATTTTTTTCTAATGCACATTTTTGTTGAAAACTATAATATCGACAATTTCTAGGGCAAGGTTTTTAGCCGACCATATTTTTAATGGTAACATAAGCATTACAGAATGCTTTTTTAATTTGTCGCAATGCTAAGTCAGATTATCAAAATTTTTTACGAATTCATATATAACTGACTAATACCAATCTATCAAAAATAGCTATTATAGATGGGCAGAAGAGGTTGGTTCACCATAGTTTAGTGTAAACTATGCTTTTTTACAACTGTAAAAACTGGTAAAATATACAGAAAGTTTCCATTGGTTTTCTCAGTCATGGTGGCATATGAAGATGTCTTCAAATCAATCAGTTGGCACAGTGACACAGGGTAGCAATTTTTTGCAATGTAAATACTATTTTTGCATAGGTACAAAATGATTTATTTGTTGCAAGAACTTTATTTAAATATGAAGGTTACACTACTGTTCATTACTGGGGATTTTAATGCAAAAATAGCAGAGATAACACAAAATGATACGAAATTTATAGGTAACTATGGTCTAGGTATAAGAAATGACAGGCGAGGAACGCTTTCCAACTTTCTTCAAACCGAACGGTTGTACTGCCTTAACACATTCTTTAAAAAACCAGCTCAGAGAAAGTAGACGTGGAGAAGTCCCGATAGTAAAACAAAGAACAAAATAGGCTTCAGTCTTGAACAGGTTTGATACTGGGAGCGACCACAGGATGGTCCGAGCACTGATAAGAATCAAAGTTAAGCACAAGAGAAATAAATTAGTAAGACGTTTCCCCACTGGCACAGAAATAATGAAGAAACAAGATGAATGTAAACAAGAATTGTCAGCGAGGCTTGATACAACTATACTATCCAACATGAACAGAATTACAACTAGTATTCAAATAACGACAAAGAAATTGTGCTCAAAAAAAGAGAGTTAAATAGATCAAAAAATAAAAAATGCCACTATACAACTCATAGAAAGAAGAAGAAAATTGGAAAAGGGGACAGACGAATACAAATCAATAAACAAAGAAGTAAAGAAAGCAATACGAAAAGATATAAGAGAGCATAGAACTAAAACAATTTTGAAACTATTGAAGATGAACATGAGAATATTAAGATGAAAAATATCAAAGGGACGGCAGAAGATGACTAAAATAAATAACAAAAAGGGAATAGAAGTGCCAAAATCGGAAGACATTGTCAGAGCAATTGAACATTTTTACACCGAGTTATATGCATCACATACACCACATATGGAACCACAAACACAAAGAAACATACTAAATGTGGGCTCTGAAAAGATTCCAGAAATATCCACCGATGAGATTAGACTAGCTCTGAAGCAAATGAAGAACAGTAGATGCCCCGGAGAGGACCACGTAATAACAGAGATGATAAAACTTAGAGGAACTGGTCTTGAACGTGCAATACAAATTTTACTAAATAAATGCCTATAGGAAGGTAGAATACCTAACAAATGGTACAACTCAGGAACAATACTCCTGCTCAAAAAAGGTGCGATTACTAATATCGAGAACTACCGTCCGATTAGTTTATTATCACAACTATATAAACGCTCGACGAGAATTATTACCAACCGCCTGGCAAACAGATTCGATTACTATCAACCGGTGAAACAGGCGGGCTTCTGCAAGGAGTATAGCACGATTGACCATCTGCAGACTCTACGAACTGTTATAGAGAAAACGACTGAGTATAATGTGCCCATACATTTGGCCTTCATAGATTTCTACAAGGCGTTCGATTCCTTAAGTACATCTCACATCTTGGAGTCGATGAATAATGCCAGAATCGACAGTAGATATACAACTATAATAAAGGATATCTATGAAAATGCAGCAATGCACGTGAAAATAAATGAAGACCTTAAAACACAGAAAATAGACATCAGGAAAGGGGTACGACAGGGGGATGTTATCTCCTCAAAAGTTCTCAAAAACGAAGCTACCATCAAGATACTATCTGCAGACAAAGGCAATGCAACAGTGATCATGGATTCAAACACCTACTCAGAGAAAATCCAAGACCTGATCAACGTGGGGGAATACAAGAAACTTTCCTCAGACCCAACACCGAAGATCGAACTGAAAATATACCAGACGTTGTGTAAACACAAAGAGGAGTTCTCAGATTTTTAGAGAATGAAACTTACTCTGCATTACAGCAAACCGCCTCACCTATACGGTTTACCCAAGATACTATCTCTTCTGTCGTTACTTCATTCTTGAAGTGTCGTGATCTTACGTTTGTCTTAACGTTGTAGAATTAGCAATTCCTCTCCAGTCGTCTCTATCCAACGTGCTCCTTATGTTATCCTGGAAGGGTCTTCCCGTAACATTTTTACTTGGTCCATCCATCGTTTCGGCGAAAGTCATCTAGGTCATTTCCCCTCGACTTTTCTCTGGACTACCAGTTTTTCTAGATTATCATCTTTCTTCCTGCTAATGTGCCCGAAGTATTTGAGAATTTGTTGTTTAACTATCGTTGATAGTCTGTGTTTGATGCTTAGCTCTTCAAGTATTGAAGCGTTAGTTCTATGCGCAGTCCAGGGAATCCTCAGCAGTCTTCTCCAGACCCACATCTCAAAGGCATCCAATCTAGCGATGTCTATGGCTTTCAAGGTCCAGGATTCCGCTGCATACAAGGCGATTGGAAAGACTAGCGTGTTGACTAGCTTGCATTTTGTTGTTTTCTTTATTGGTTTGTCTTTCCAGATTTTCTCGAGCTTGGTCATAGCTGTTTTAGCGAGGCCTATCCGTTTTCTGATTTCTCCAGTTGAACCGCCATCCTTACTTATGAGGGCACCCAGATAGATGATTTCTTCTACGTTCTCGATTTCGTGTATAGTAGGTGCTCTTTCAATTCTGCGACTGTCATCCACAAGCATGAGTTTTGTTTTTTGGCGATTCAACTTCAGACCAAAGTCCAAACTTACTCTCTCTACTCGCTCGATAAGCCTAGACATCTCTTGTTCGTCTTCAGCGATAAGTGTGGTGTCATCAGCATAACGAAGGTTGTTTATTTTTCTACCGCCGATGATTACACCACCCTCCCAGTCCCTCAAGGATTTCCGCGTAATATATTCACCGTAAATGTTAAATAATATGGGCGACAGAACACATCTCTGTCTGACGCCTCTCTCTATATTGAAAGGTTTAGAGTTCCTGCCATCGACTCTGATTAGCGTTGTATTGTTGTTGTACAATTGTTTTAATAGAAGAACCAGGTGTTGGGGAGTTCCCATCTCTACCAAGACCTCCTAAAGTCGTCGCCAGTTAACGCAATCGAAAGCCTTGCTATAATCTAGGAAGCACAAGTATACAGGCTTACTATATTTCCTTGATTTTTCAATGATTTGTCTCACATTCATAATCTGGTCTCTGGTGCCTTTACCGCTTACGAAACCAGCCTGCTCCTGTGGTATTTGCCATTCTAAGAAATTTCTAAGCCGTAACAATAGGATCCTTAGTATTACTTTGCTTGCATGAGATGTTAATGCTATAGTTCTGTAATTATTGCATTTTTTGCTGGATCCTTTTTTATGTAAGGGTATGAAAGTGGACGTGCACCAGTCATTCGGCCATTCCCCTGTCTTCCAGACTTCCTTGCATATTTTTCATAGCATATCACTACCTTGCGGGTTTAGGTGTTTAAGCATTTCCGCAATTATGTCATCTTCTCCTGGACTCTTATTGTTTTTAAGATGCTTAATTTCATATCTGGCTCTAGCTCTACCTCCTTGATTGTTTGTGTGATATCCTGCTGTTGTTCTGGCGGTGGCTCTAGTGCTGGATCCTTATACAGGTTCATGCAGTATTGACGCCATACTTGGATAACACTTTCTATTTCAGTGATTACTTTCCCATTTTTGTCCTCTATGGACCACGTCTTTGGTTTGAATTTTCTGGTGATCTCTTTAATACGTTTGAATAGATCCCGGGACTGATTAGTCCCATGGAATTTTTCAATGTCCATACATATATTCTGCAAGTGTTGGTTTTTATCTCGCCTCGTCAGTCTTTGTATTTCTCTATTTAATCTCCGATACTCGGCTCTCTGTTCTTCAGTGTTTATTCCTGTTTTCCTAAGATTCTTCCTTTTCTTTACTTCATTCCAAGTCTCGTCGGTCATCCACTGGTTTTTCTTTATGTCTGTTTGTGCGTTGTTTAACTGTAGTAATTTCTCCTTACAGTTCGTCAAACTTATTTTGAGATTTTACCACATTTCTTTTACTTTGGTACAGTTCATATTGCTCGGAGGGGATTCTGGATTCTCTTCTAGTTCTCTCATGAGATACACAAAGAGGGAATATCCCTAAGACCGATAGTTAGCTCCATAAATTCACCATGCCATTTTCGAACCAAGTTCCTGTTAACAATAATATCCCCACTAGCGGCCAAAACAACATCCACCGTGAAAAATACTGAAGACTTTGTAGACAAGATCAAACAAACTCACATAGCTCCAAATGACATGATGGTAAGCTTTGACATAGTAAGCCTTTTCACAAATATGCCGACAGATGACTCTCTAGCAATCATAAGAAGCAGGCTGGAATTGGATGACACTTGCCGAACGCACAGATCTACAGGTGGATACAGTAATGGAGCTGTTAACGATCTGCATTAAGACCACATACTTCCAAGCTGGCAAGCAGTTGTACCAACAAGAGTTTGGAGTGGCCATGGGATCTCTATTATCTTTAGTAGTCAGTAATATCTACATGGAAGACTTTGAAGAACGAGCTATATCTCAATATGAGAATAAGCCTAGTTTATGGCTGTGATACGTAGATGATACGTTCGTAATATGGCCCCATGGAAGAGAGACACTGGACGGCTTCTTGGAACATCTCAATAATCAAGCCCAATCAATTAAGTTCACGATGCAAATAGAATCGGAAGACAAACTCCCATACCTAGACGTACTAGTCCAGAAGAATGGTGACATGATACAAACAAAGGTATATCAAAAACCAACACATACGGGGAGATACACTACGATTCTAACCACCACAATAGCGTGAAACGTGGCGTTGCGAGATGCCTATATAGCCGAGCCAAGACCATATGCTCGGAGGAAGAAGACCTTAAACAGGAAATTGAGATAATCACAGAAATGCTGCAAGCTAATGGCTACCCAAAAAGAACTTTAAACCAAACGCTAAAGGAGATGGATAGAAATACAACACCGGCGGGGGATGAGAAAACCGAGTCAACAACCACGGCCGTAATACCATACATCCGAGGAATTTCTGACAAACTGAGAAGAATCGGAAACAGATTCTACATAAGGACTGCTTTTAAGTCTACAACAACTCTTAAGAGGCATGATAACGCATACCCAGCCTCAAAACGAAGAACTGCATCTACAGCGTACCGTGCAAGTGTGGAAGACAATACATAGGGGAAACACAAAGACCCCTACGAGTGAGATTATCGGAACACCACAAAAATATTAGAAAGGGCGAAACCATTAAATACAAGATCGTAGGAAGCTGAAAGAAGCTACATACATAGTGCTGGCAGTAGAATCAATTAGCCAGGCTAGCGCAGAACTAAAGCCCATTTGGATGTCACTACTGCGCAGAGAATTACAAAAATAGTCTACTGCGCATACAGCGGTAAGATATATATAAGTTTATAACTAAAATATAGAACCGCGCTGGTGGCCTAGTGGTAAGAGTGTCAGACTAGTAATCACAGCGATCAGTGGTCCTGGGTTCAAACCTCGAGGTAGGCATTAGTGTATGAGATAAAAAAATGAAACGTACACAAAAATCAGTCCTCAGGACTAACCAAGAGTTCATTCACCTGAGGACGGGAGTAGATCAGAAACTTCTGAAATGTTGTGTGATAAACACTCGAGAGAGTGGAAAAAGCCCGATAAAAACATATAATAAACCACTGTCAAAAAAATTACATCATTCAGAAAATATTATGGTTCTATTCGTATCTTGTGAACTGTGATACACACACTAGGGGAAGTTTTAAATGTTGTTACTTTTCCAACAACAACAAAAATGTTTCTTAAAAACCTCTTTATACACATGAGCAAAATTACATTTAAATAAAGTATGCAACGTGAAGTCCAACAAAAAACAGGTACTGTAACTTCAAACACTCCCACAGATTTAATTCAGTGATACTTTTCCAACAGTCTGTAGCAGTGAATATGATTAATTTTATGGATTTTGTCGTTGGTAACAATATAAAGTGCTTTTTATGTTGCTTAATTAAATTGGTGTGCAAATTTCTAATATATTCAGAAAGTCTGATGGTGTAGATATTTTCGAGTGTTGATTTACTACGTAAGCCGGCTTGTTGCATTATTACTGACATCTGTGAAAGTTCACTGTAACTCTACAAAAGATGATTTGGGGCTTACAGATTCAGCAATAAAATAAACATTTTAATGGCATAATACTTGTGGGAGCATAGCAGATGTGTATAGTAACATGTTGTTCTGCAATGCTACACATTCCTAACTAATGTAACAGTTCACGGTTTTTTACTAAAAGAATTGATGTTTCAGTAACTGCCATTGTCAATGAATGCCACGATTTTTATGAACTCATTTTGCAGGTGCCGACAGCTTATGTGGACGACTGACGGAGAAAATTAATTCCAATCATGGCCATAGGCTGGTATTGGCCCACATGCCACTATTAATGGTTTGTCTCGAAGGTCTGGGTAAACTGGCCTCAAAATTTCCAAATATTGCGTCAACCTCAATATATTGCCTGCGGGACTTCTTAATTACACCCTCACCGATTTTGTTTAAATTACATCGACAAGCCAATGACAAAGGAAACAAAGAAAACCTAAAAATTACTGGTAAGCAGATGCAAATTGAATCAACAAGACTTTTTTGTTCATAATGAACAATAATTTTCAGTACAAGGAAATTCTCTCAAGGCAGAAAACAGTAAAATGCATTCTTCAGTCCAGTTAGCATTCGAGAAATTGCGAGATGCTGCTATCGAAAACCTTTGTTACGCATTGGAGGCTGCTCATACGTTAGATCCCGATTGTGTTAGGGCGTTGGTGGCAAGTGTGTCGAATAGGTTATTTACAGCCGAAAAGAGCGACAGGTGCGTAGTTGTACTCCATAACAAACTGAAGCTTTAAATCATTAATTTTTCCAGTGAGTCGACGTTAATTTCTACCAACATCGTGATAATGCTTGGCCACGTAGCCGTTTCCATGAAGGGAACGCCGAAAACTACCGACACCATCTTGCAGTTTTTCCAGCAGCGCTTTTGTCGAGTGCCTTCTGCTTTGGATACCCTCATTGTGGATCAGCTCGGCTGCATGATTATCGCACAGTGCGAGTCACATGTCTACGAAGTTGTTATGAAAATGTTTACTATGATTACCGTTGAGAGTAGCAGTGCAGCGTATGGAAATGTTGCAGATGAAAAGAAACAATATCGGTAAGTACTGGATATGTTGTGTGTTATTCTGTCATTTGAATTAGGATTTTCCACTGTTTGTAACTGTATTCAATTTGAGGTTAGTTGTTTCTTAGAGCTTTGCCCATTGCCTGAAAGTATGTAAAGCTGGTAATTTTAGTTAAAAATATTGATATGCCTTTGAATTGATGCACTGTGTTGATGATACGTGTATCGTCGTGAGACTAGGTTTTTATTCTGATATAAACTATGCCTTTCTTAGGTGACCAATTTTAATTTTATTTATATTATTAGATTATATGTGTAAATGCATATAAAAATGTTAAATTCTATTTATTTTACTTATACCCAAATTGGATATTTCCTTTCAATATTTGTAATGTAGATGATGGCTTCATGTCACACTTGTAATGCGGCTTTTTACTCTACTGTACTATTAATTTATATTGCACTGGTTTCACTAGCTCTAACAGTCAGAGAGTTATAAGACTCTATTAACATCATCAATGTGGCTAAGGGCAAGCTAATATTGTTTTGAAGTTGCTCATTGTCACCTGGAATGCTGAAATGATGCATGCAAACACTGCCAGCAATTAAAACGCAACAGTTTATACAAAAAGACATATAATCTCTAAGAAAAACACAAATACAAGGGAATACATGTACATAAAACAACAAGAATGAACAACGTCCCAACATACAGTGAAGCTGTTAATAATGCTGTAATTATCTACACGCGACAGCTGTTTCTACTCGCCTTATTGCATAAAAATACATGAAAAATACACAATAAAAAGGATGTATGCTACATGCATGAAAACAGCTTCAATAGTGCGCTAGTGCTCAACTGTGTACGCAAAGTCGAACACCGAAAGTGCAAAATGTAATTCAATTCCGTGCACAAATAAACTGGGCGAAGTTGTCTATTCTTGAAATGCGCTTGCTGTTATTTTGGAATTCAGTTGACTCATAATTTGTACGTGGGCAAAGAATGCGTCTCAGAGAGGCGCCAAACTGCGCGTTCAATGCAAGCAAACACGCTGTCTCACCGGATGACGAAATAACTTTGTACTGGCTTGCAGGTAAACCCCCGTTACCTTCGATACGCAACCATTCATTGAAGCAATTGCCAAAGATGTTGCAATCATTTCTTATTTTGTATCACGATTTCAAATAGGAACTAACTTTGCTTTAATATTTTCAACAGCGCTGTGTGTTTTTTTGAGGCCAAAATTGCAGCTTCGATCGGGATCGACAGTGCGGAATGGCTTCCAAGGTGATGTTTCACTTTGGTAAACTGCACCTTGGCTGGAGATGCAACCGGCATTGGCTGCTTACAAATGCAAACTTCCACAGGCACTTGATAACCCACTTTTTAAATCGGGCGTCGCGACCCTGGGCTTCTAGAACGCATCTTGCACTTTGCGAGCTTGGACACTCAATTGCCCCTGCTGACCTGCTATTTTTAACTCTTCGTCTTCGAATTAGCTGTCTTGCATATTCACAAATTCCACTCACGCACGTACGATGCACTTATAATGCGTGACCACGTAATACAGCGCAACTACTTATACTACTTAGCTACTTGGTTAAGACATAATGAAACATACGGTTAAGCTTCATTGCTAACAGGATGTAATAAAAAGATATGAAATGCATATATGCAGGTGGCACGAATGGGTCCGTTACAGCACGGGTCGTTACATATAATTAAAATATTTAAAGTATGTTCTCAGATAGTCCACTTTGAAAAAAATAATTTATAATAAATTTTGATGAAACTAAAATTTTAGATGTTACCAAAATCTGGATATTGAAGGGAACGAAATCGAAAGAGTAGAAGAAGTAATGTATTATTATGAATGAGCCCTATCTGTTATTGTTATGTTATAAATTGATTTTTCTACGACTGCTCTGAAAATAGCTAAAAAACACTCCTAAGTCTGAAAATCTTACATTTCACAGAGCGTGCAACAACATTGTCGCAAGCTCAAAAACAGCATGCGACATCGATGTCGCATGCTGTTTTTAAGCGTGTATATTTGAAATCCAGGTGGCGGCTTGCAGTCGTAGAAAAAGTATAGTGTACAACACGTCTGAAAAGCACTTTTCACACTTGTGGGGCTTTATGACACTCGCCTGCAACTTGTGGTCACCAAACTCCTCCACTTGTGTGAAAAGTGCTATTTTCAACACTAGTTGTACAATATACTATTTTGTGTTAATTACAAATAGCGGCCTATTTATTTGCCCGGCCCTTGCTGTGTTGTATTTATTTAAATTTAATTAATGACTAATCTCATAATGGGTTGGGTCTCTACATTCTGCAAATTATTACTTTGATTTGTACAATTATTTGCTAATATATTGGCTTTTAACAGAAATTGATTTGCTTTTATTAACTGCGATCATTTCTACACTGCTTATTTAACTACTGAGATTACTTTAATAGAGGATTTTTGAATTGATGGAAAAAGAACTCAAAAATTATGGCAACCTAACCGCACATTTAACACAGAAAAACAGATCAACGTTGGCTTAATTATAAACAATTACGCCTGTAAGTAAACAGACTCCACTTGAAAAACAAAACACTCAAGGGACTGTTACCACCGGAACTAAAATGCAAAATATGATGCCACAAAAAAAATCACTTGTTTCAATTTTAGGATAAACGGTTTTCTGACCTTGTTTACGCTTCTGTGATGGATTTTTAGGCCAAAAAACGGGCCCACAGCAAATCCCGCGATGTATAGGGCTCTTATTCGCGGATAGCCTGCTGTGCAAGCCTATTGATGCATTGCCAAGCGACGCCTGCAGCTCGATCGCTCCTCTCAGCTCCCAACGCTGCTTCTATGGCCACAGCTAGAGCTCTGCTGCTTTCCACTATGAATGCTGCCTACCTTAGAAACCAGGCTCCGCTACTTACTTGGACCTCGCACCAATCAGCCACCGAAAAACACCAGCTACACTCGATGCATTACAACACTTTATACCATCTGCAGAGGTGCCAGGAATTAAAACAAAACCTCTGCAGCCTAACTACGACACAGAACTAAGTTGAAAAACACTTTATAATTGGAAAAACTGGTGTTTACTATCTTTTTATTTAATTTTTGTGGGGAAGCCAAAAGTTAACACCCAACTTGGCATCGCTCTCCCAATTTTTCTTGTTTACAGCAATCTTACTTTGTTATTATAAAGTCAAAGCCTGCTATGATTACATTTTCATCTTCCAATTAAGGCTAACGCTATTTTTAATAGTTTTCAAATTCAAATTAGCACATTTATGGAATATTTTTAAAATAATATTTGAAATGCTTGAATTATTCTTAATTCCTATTATAATTTTATTGGCTTTAATTGTGTTCATCGCAGTATTTAGGCAAACATGGATCCTCACCAAAAATTAAGAAAGAAAATGACAACTAGTATGGAGAAAAGCATCCTTAATCTAAAACTTAGTGAAAGGTTGTTACGGTATTAAAGTGTCCTTACGGACACCCGCTGATAGGCGAGTATCGAATACTAAGTAAATCCGGGAAATGGCGCACGCTCACCCTGGGAGATCGATAAAACAGGCTAAAGGCTTCGTCTCGAATGTGCTCAGAGAGATGGGTGTGGTTCACACCAGCACGCCACAGGGCAAGCGCGACGTGGTATGGGCAGATTGTTGTTAAAGAGGGGGTTCCCACGTTCAACCGGACCTGGAGAGTCAAACGGGCGAGAAGCACTCTCAGTACTCCTTCGGGAAAATACTCAAATAACTATTTCGGGAAAATACTCAAATAACTATTTCAGGAAAGTACTCAAATAACTATTTCGGGAGAATACTCAAGTAACTAATGCGGGAGCCACGGTACAGTACCAGACGCGACCACCTACCTGGAATACCTTTCCTTCGCGTCCGGACCTCACCTCACAACTGTTGTGGCACAGTGACACAGTCACACTGTAACATACATGCACAAGACGCAACAGTATCAAGAAAAATACGATAAGGTTAATACATCTACTTGATCACCATCAGTGACCTATTGAACATAGTACAAGACACAAATGTAGCAACTCGAAAATACTTGTTTAATTGGTACGCCTGACTGGGTAAGCGGTTAATGTTAATGGGGGCAGCGCACGGCCGAGCCGGACGCCAGATCCAGGCCGGAAGTGAAGAATGAACGTAGGCTTAAGCCTCAACGGCTTGATGCCGTTACGCGGGAATGCAAACCTGAATTTGGGCTCGAGTCCCCCGAGCGTCCTGTATAACGACGCACAAGCCACACAGATTGGCAGTACGCAAGGCTAGGTTTATGCGATAAATGCGCTACAATTAAAACGGCCTGACGGCACAAAGGTCGCCACCCAACAGTGAATTTTTAATTGGAATGTACGTTGCACTGCACTATTTCACACGCGGTTTTGCGTAAGCGTGCGATATTAGTCAAGCCGGCGTTGGCACGCCACAGTAAATTGTTGGCGGAGTGTACGCCCCACAATCATTGACTTTAAAATTCATTAAAATGCAAGAAGCGGCGCAATTAAGGCCAACTGATAAAGCAAGCGTTAACTCACGACAGTGAATTTTATGCAGAGTGTACGACGCACAGTTCATGTATTTACAGCAAACTTAAATGCAAGAAGCGGCGTAATTAAGGCCAGCTGATGAAGCAAGTATTAACTCGCAACAGTGAATTTTATGCGGTTTGTACGACGCACAGTTCATGTATTGACAGCAAACTTAGATGCAAGAAGCGGCGTAATTAAGGCCAGCTGATGAATATTAATATATTATGCGATGAAACCAAATAACTAAAAAGGGTTTAAAGTACAGACAGGCTGCTCTAAAGCTTCAGTTGCTAATTAAATTGTTGTAGACTGCCAAAATGGCCTGACAAGGTTAGGAACAAAAAAGTGTGTATTATTGAAGTGCAAACAATTAAAATGGAACTGGGCAGGTCACGTTGCCAGAATTAATGGCGGCACATGGTGCAAACTAATTACCGAATGGATAGCAAGACATCGGAGAAGACCAAGAAGGCCAGCCAAAAGATGGATTGAGGAAATAATAAACCAAGCAGGATGAAACTGGAGAATAAAGGCGCAAAACAGAAAATCATGGAAAAAGAGGGACTGTTGCCCACATGTGACATCTATAAGGTTACATCATTATCACCTGTCTTTTTGTACAGCGGTACTGTTATGACGTTTGCTAATCTTATTCTTTTATTATGTTGTTCATTCGCCTAATGTCGTTTTCGATCCAATTGCTTATATATGTTTTATCATCTTCGTTGGTTTCCCATCTTTGCCAGGTTCTTTGGCTACTTTTAGCTCTAGCATTATCTCCCCTAATTCCATTTTTGATGCAGCTGGACGTAGACATCATCGTTTTATCTTTTTTTTTGTTCCCTTCTTATTCTTCTTCATCTATACCTTCTATCACTTCTTTGAAGTACGATCTTCATCATTCGGTTACGTTTTGTGTCTTTGTGAGCAGCTCCGCTTGTTTATCTCCCAAGATTAAAATAGTTAATATTAGAATTAAATTTAAGCTTAGACCGCGTTGTCTTTGTACATGAACACCCAGTATTTGTTGGCTTAAAGTGCCTAACACCTTGTGAACTCGAGCAAGGGTTTGTGTGACGGTTATGTTCTTTGGTGGCTCGTGCACTCTTACAAGCCACCCTTGATTTACTCCGTGTCATGAGATTCAAAGTTGCTCTGAGCAAATTTAATTCTAATATTGACAATTCGAGTAACCGCAAAAGCCTCAAACATTATATAAGATTAACATAGTTAGACATTATTATATAAAAAAATACCAATACATACTAATTAAATCCAAATAATGTTACAGGCACGTGTCAGGAGCTGTAGTCAATGCCCTAGCTAATGTAGCTGCAAACATACAGGGTGAGCCACAGATGAATGAGTTACTGGTCCGTTTGCTAGAGCTATTCGTTCAGTTGGGTTTGGAAGGAAAACGCGCTTGTGAAAAATCTCCAGGTATTTGTAAACTATTAACTAATATACAGTATGTCTCATCAACTATCAGACATGGCATTGGAAAATTATTGGGCAATCACACATATAACTGTGAATATTTGAGGTCAGAAACGACATCCGTCAATTTAATTTTGGATTTTTTTTGTTTCTGTCCGATCTTGTACCTCGATGCCAATACAGCAATAGTTGATCTCTTTATAATTTCTCAATTTTAATTATCTTATGTCTGATACTTTATGCGACACACTGTATATGATATATTGTTTTATTGATATACTGATGCAGTCAATACTATCCAGTGTGATTTATTTCACATCTGCACACCTTTGTAACTTTCTTATTTATTATGCAATTAATTGATTTAAGATTTTGCACAGCTACACGTCTGTTTAAAATCAACAATCAGCTAAAATAACGATTGTAATTTCGATGATTTTCAAGTTGTTTATTATTATGTAATTTATTGCAATGGTTTAATGCCCACAGCAATTCTGGTTGCCTAACACAAAAATGAAAGAATTTATATTTTGTTTATTGCAAGATAAAGTCAGTATTTTACATTAATAAATGCACGGGATATGATTAGCAGTAACTATAATTTGATTGAGAAAGGTTAGCATTAGATAAGGCAGAATCAAAAGGGTTACGTTTAACGTTTTATTCATAATTGATGTTTGGAATGGCAAGCTTGTGTAGCTGGCAGATTTGGTTTGGTAAAGTCAATACAATAATGTGAATTTAACATGATACAGAGATGGTTTGTGATGTTGCAAAAATTATATGAGTGTTATGAGTAAAAGTTTATGAAGCCAGCAAACTGCAAGACAGCTGACCGGTAAAGAAGCGGTGCAAAGCTAATAATCGAGTGCAAAGCGAAGAATATGTTGCAAAGAGCAATGATAAGGCAACCTATCAAAGGACACAGATATTAGTGCAGTGCTAATTATAAGCATGTGAAAGAGTGCATTTAAAACTCATTGTGAAAAAGCAGAGATTTAAAGTGTAAAGTGTACAATTGACAATTTCCAAGAAAAAGATAGTTTAGTTCCTAAGTAAAAACATTATATCAAAACTTATTTCATAAAACAGTTGTAAAAACTTAGTTGCTAGGAAACAAGATATTCAATTGTCATTATTGAAAAAACAAGCCTTGTAAAATTGTGCTGTGTGCAGGAGTGCTCACAGATTTATGTAAATTTTCAAATAAAAAAGTTTTCTGTGTGAGCCAAAAAGTGGTTTTTAATATTCACCAATCTACAGAGTGTAGTTGTATAAAGTTTCTTCGAATTATAAGACCCCAGTGAAGAGGGCGAAGCCCTGCAAGAATTGACTAGGTGCGTTCTACAGGGAGGCCAGTTTTCGGGCAAGTTTTCGAATAGTTGGAAGCATCGGCCAGCAAGAGTTGTGTGTACTGCATGTTGGGGAATCCTTTATCGAGCCCTACATTCAGAGATTTGGAGCAGGAAGCCGTCACCAAGTTTATAATTGCCGTGGCGTCGTTCGATTTTGTGATCCAGCCTACAAAGCTGCCCTTGCAAGGTAAATTTCACAAGGAAGCAATTGGAGAAGGCCCACTAGCTTTGGGTTTCATCAAGATCAGACTTTGTACGAGGAGTAGAAGCAGGCCTCAGTACCCAAATTCGTTCCAGAGAGGTTTTATCAAGGTAGCGTCCTTTGATTTTGCGGATAAGCAGTTTTGGACACTGAAAATTGCAGGAAGTTAAACAAATGCAGATTTTGGCGTCCCTATGTCACTGAAACAAAACCAGGTTAACCGGAAATACGTCATATTATTTGCATTGTATTTACGTGATGTGAATTTTGCCATTTTTGGTGTTTTGTTTTCAAATTACGCTAAATTTTGTTCATGCAACCATCTATGTTTTGCAGTCAATTAATTATAACATCATTTTAATAAGCCTTGAGATTGACACAATATTGAAATCTGTTTTTAAAACTATTCCTTTTATTTATTTGATACATCTCACCATTTATTTATCTTATTATTACATATTTGGGGGTATCATTACAGTATATTGAAGAAAAAAATAATGAAACAAAGTATAAAAATAATATTTTTGTTTGTATCGCGGAAATGTTTGGTTTGTAGGTTTAAAAGCATCAAGTTCTGCTGGAAACTTAGGAGTATTAATTCCGGTCATAGCAGTTCTACTGAGACGACTTCCGCCCATCAGCAAACCGAAACCAAGATTGCATAAGTTGTTCCGAGACTTCTGGTTGTACTGTGTTGTTATGGGTTTTACAGCTTCAAATTCAGGTAGTAGTTCATTTGTATTTACAGTCATCTGTTATTGAGATGTTTAAATTATGTAAAAGTATTTCATTTTTGTTTGGCACTACTGTAGAAATTGAAATAAAACTTTTAACTAGTTAAAATTAACATGAGTAACTCAACTTTGTTAAATTTGAAGGGTTATGGCCACAAGAATGGCATGAAGGAGTTAAGGAGATAGCGGTCAAGTCACCTTCCCTAGTCTCACAAACTTCTAGTCGGTCCGAGATGCGCGAACTGCAGTACACGAGCGCAGTCAGGAACGAAAGCGTGTCCTTGTCAGAACTCCATGAGCTGCGAACGCAAATTTTAGATATGCTCAAACACCCAGCTGATGTGGCAGCTTACGTCAATAAGCTCTCCTTCGCACAGTGCACTTTCTTACTGAGCGTTTATTGGGTGGAAACTTTAAGGTACTGCTAAAAATTTACTCTCGAACGTATGACTAAAACAACTTGCAGGGTTGAGCATTCGGGCGATCCTAGCCTGCAGCCAATTATGGAGTACTTGACTGACTCGGCGATGCAGAAAGACAAGATGGGCATGTGGCAGTGCGTGTCGTCAGTTGGCGAACGGGTTTTTGAGAAGTTCCTTGAAGCGATGGCTAACAAATCTAAGAATGAAGCGCGCGAGGCTGACTTGGAGCAGCACGCCCAGTTCTTACTAGTTAATTTCAACCATAACCACAAGCAGATTCGTCGTGTTGCTGATAAATTTCTAGCAGGGCTTGTTGACAAGTTTCCGCATCTACTGTGGAATCGAAGGTGAGAGCGTTACAAGTGTGTTGTTCATTTTTTAAGCCAGAGGTGTTTATTTTCTTCAGCTTTTTTCTTTAATTATGCATTTTTGTATTACAATATTTTGCTAATTTGAGTAGTTGGGACACTCGTATTCTTACCTCTTGTTTAAATTTAATCACGTTTAAAGTAAACAAAGATAGATGCTTTTTTATAAATCGCCAATAATCACAGCTTTAATCACGAGGTGAGAATGCTGTTCCAGTCGAGCTAGACTTAACGTACAGTTGGTATCGCAGCATTTTAGTAGGCTGTGTGTTACAGGGTTTTATGGACAATGTTGGATATTCTTCAAGTTCTTTCGCATTCATTGCAATTGGATCCCAATCAAGAAACGCCTGCTCTAAGAATTCCATCAACTCCATATTCTATTCTGCTAATGGATACTTTGGAATCAAGAGAGGTATGTATCTTAGTAATCTTAATAATCTTGAGTGATATGGTGGTAATGGACAAACTGTTATGAGATTTTTGGACGTCCAGTACGATGCCACCGACTAAACTCGGAAGAATGGGTTGGGTCAATGTATTTTAGAAGGTGATGAGGTAAAATACGGGATACCAAGTGGTTCTATCTGGCACGTTCAACTCTGAATTCTTGGGACGACTAACCACTAAGTGATTAAAATAATGCCAAAAAACTCAAAAGAGTAACAAATATCATTTTATAATAGTCAATGAACTGGGTGATAACAAATATATAAAACGATATGTAATTACTGGTACTCCACAAACAAACTATTAAACATGTAAGTGTATAAGGACCGAAAATTAACACATAAATATCACATTCCATACTTAAAAATCTGGTGTGATACACTCACACAACTTCCTGATACACGCACATAACTTCCTTTTACAGTGATCTTATAATTAGCCAAAAATTTTATTTTTAATTTCTAAGCATTTGTCAAAAATTTTCAAAAATTGCAAATTCTACAAAAACGGTACAAAATAGAGAGTTAGTTGAAGAGAAATTTTTTTTCTAGAAATTTAAACTGAATTAAAAAATGCAATAATATATCGGGTGTTGTATTTAAAATAGGAGTTAATAAAAAAAACAAAAGAAACCCACTTTAGAAGTATTCAACTGGAAAATCATCTATCTCACATCAATACACATTAAAAATGTAATAAAAATATAAAGTTTGAAAAAAATCGTCGAGCCGTTTTTGAAAAAATCTAAAAAAATTGAAAAATCGCAAGAGTAAACACCTACTTCCGGTTATGCGATTTTCTTCAAAAGCTTGCTGTCTCATCTACATAGTACATAAAACTTATATGTGAAGTTTCAATGCCATACCTCTTTTCGTTTTTGAGATATTCTGTTCACAGACACACAGACAGACAGACAGACACACAGACAGACAGACAGACCAATGAAAAAAAAAATGTTTTTTTGGGATCAGGGGAGTCTAAAACGTGAAGATCTGTTGAAAACTCAATTTCGAATTTTTGGGGTGAATCCAATACTTCCTTTATCGTAAAAGAAAGTAGAAAGTAAATAACCATATCTAGATACTCCATTAGGGGCTTCATATGTAAAACCATACTTTTCTTTATTTTATTTTACAATTTTCTAAATATTTTATTGGGAAATAATCACTGTAACGCACAGCTGAGAGGAACCCAAAATTGAACACATTACTGCAATTCTTATATACGATCAAATTTACTGAGTGATTAAATTTCACACTTTCCCAAATTTAAAATGATTCCTGTACAAAAAAGAGAGGACGAACTTATCCAGGTACCTGTGTATTTTCTCACACTCAATCAAAATTACATATATCAACGGCTGAGACAGCAAACCAGCATGCAAATCATTAAGTTATTAGAATGATTGAGCTTCTAGCTGTTTTGGGTATCAGTGTCATAATTAGATTAGCCAATCAGCGACTTAAGTTTACCTACAAATGTTACTTTTATCCAGGATTCAATCTGCTTTTAGCACCGGAATTACTCCTCATTGACTTAATCAGCCAATTAACAGGGTGAAGCCTAGCCATGAGCTTTCGAAGAAAAAAAATTAAATGTAAACTGGATACAGACAATCTGCAGGATCTGCAATAATTCATTAACAAGGACAGATTCGAGTTTTTCGAAGCCATTTAAATAGATATTAATTATCATTGAAAAATATTTCTCCTAAAAAGCGCCTTGCATCAAAAACGTAAAAATTATGCGAACATATTACTCTGAGGTAACTAAGACTTCACCTAAAAAAATTAATTTTAAAATTAAGTCTTGATATGTGAAATCTTGAAAAATATTTAGAAAATTGAAACATTTATTTTTACGAAAATTAAAGAAAATGTTTTTTGAGATTGTTCAGTTAGCTAAAACTAACACACACTACAAAAATTTCATTGCAATCTTACTTAATTTCCGAAAAACAGCACTTTTTTGTTTTTGACAATTTCGAAAAACGTCATTTTCTAAGTAAAAATCACTCGGTGTATCTGATTAGAGGATAAATAGGTTTTCAAAGAAGGACATATTATTGCCGGTAAAAGTTTTTGAAAGATTGAAAATAAAAATGTTTCTTATTTGATGCCGACTTTTTGGCGGTCACTGTATATGAGTAATACAGAATATGAAAATAGACATTCCCAAATAGCCCCCTCCCTCATCCCAGTCGCGGTACCACAATAAGAAACAAAACGAGACCACCCTTAATACTCAATCACAAAAATGCACACGGGATATAAAAAATTTACTATTAGATTATAGGTGTGTTGTTTATGCTGGCAGCAATTGCTAGTTAAATTTATTATTGTTGTAATTTAAAAAATCTGGTGTGATACACGCACACAACTTCCTTTTACAGTGATCTTATAATTAGTAAAAAAATTTATTTTTAATTTTTAAGCATTTGTCAAAAATTTTCAAAAATTACGAATTCTACAAAAACGGTACAAAATAGAGCGTTAGTTGAAGAGACAAATTTTCTCTAAAATCTTAAGCAGAATTCAAAAATGTAATAATATACCGGGTGTTACATTTAAAATAGGAGTTAATAAAAAAAATAGAAAAAAAAAACAAAAGAAACCCACTTTAGAAGTTTTCAACTGGAAAATCACCTATCTCACGTCAATGCACATTAAAAATGTAATAAAAATGTAAAGTTTGAAAAAAATCGTTAGAGCCGTTTTTGAAAAAATCGAAAAAAACTGAAAAATCACAAGAGTAAACACCTACTTCCGGTTATGCGATTTTCTTCAAAAGCTTGCTGTCTCATCTACATAGTACACAAAACTTATATATGAAGTTTCAACGCCATACCTCTTTTCGTTTTTGAGATATTCTGTTCACAGACAGACAGACACACAGACAGACAGACAGACAGACACACAGACACACAGACCAATGAAAAAAAATATGTTTTTTGGGATCAGGGGACTCTAAAACGTGAAGATCTGTTGAAAACTCAATTTCGAATTTTTGGGGTGAATCCAATACTTCCTTTATCGTAAAAGGAAGTAAAATTAGTACAATAAAACATGACAACTTCAAAACAATTCTCGCGATTCGTTTGGTCGTAAATAAATATTCCGCATCCTTAATTTTTTTACCATATTCACCAATAGGATTCGGCGTTTTGGGCTTTTTCGGAGTTTGTTCCACACCAATTAATTCAGAATTTTGGGCGATATGTCCACTCGCAGGATTCGGCTTTTTGTCCACGCTAACTTTTTCGGCGATTTGTCCATTTTCGGCGATATGTCCACCGACAGAATTCGGCGTTTTGTTCACGATAACTAATTCGGCGATTTGTCCATTTTCGGCGATATGTCCACCGACAGAATTCGGCGTTTTGTTCACGATAACTAATTCGGCGATTTGTCCATTTTCGGTGATATGTCCACCGACAGAATTCGGCGTTTTGTTCAAGATAACTAATTCGGCGATTTTTGTCCATTTTCGGCGATATGACTACCGACACAATTCGGCGTTTTGTTCACGATAACTAATTCGGCGATTTGTCCATTTTCGGCGATATGTCTACCGACAGAATTCGGCGTTTTGTTCACGATAACTAATTCGGCGATTTGTCCATTTTCGGCGATGTGTCCACCGGCAGCATTCGGCGTTTGGGCATTTTCGGCGTTTTGTCCACGATAACTAATGCGGCGATTTGTCCATTTTCGGCGATATGTCTACCGACAGAATTCGGCGTTTTGTTTACGATAACTAATTCGGCGATTTGTCCATTTTCGGCGATATGACTACCGACAGAATTCGGCGTTTTGTTCACGATAACTAATTCGGCGGTTTGTCCATTTTCGGCGCTATGTCTACCGACAGAATTCGGCGTTTTGTTCACAATAACTAATTCGGCGATTTGTCCATTTTCGGCGATATGTCTACCGACAGAATTCGGCGTTTTGTCCACGGTAACTAATTCGGCGATTTGTCAATTTTTGGCGATACGTCCACCGACGCAAATCGGCGTTTTGAACAAAATCGAGCGACGCCAATTTTTTTATCCATATGGGGTAATTTTGCACATTTCGTCGATTTGTTCGTTTTCGGCGATATGTCCACCGACAGAATTCGGCGTTTTGTTCACGATAACTAATTCGGCGATTTGTCCATTTTCGGTGATATGTCCACCGACAGAATTCGGCGTTTTGTTCAAGATAACTAATTCGGCGATTTTTGTCCATTTTCGGCGATATGACTACCGACAGAATTCGGCGTTTTGTTCACGATAACTAATTCGGCGATTTGTCCATTTTCGGCGATATGTCTACCGACAGAATTCGGCGTTTTGTTCACGATAACTAATTCGGCGATTTGTCCATTTTCGGCGATATGTCTACCGACAGAATTCGGCGTTTTGTCCACGGTAACTAATTCGGCGATTTGTCCATTTTCGGCGATGTGTCCACCGGCAGCATTCGGCGTTTGGGCATTTTCGGCGTTTTGTCCACGATAACTAATGCGGCGATTTGTCCATTTTCGGCGATATGTCTACCGACAGAATTCGGCGTTTTGTTCACGATAACTAATTCGGCGATTTGTCCATTTTCGGTGATATGTCCACCGACAGAATTCGGCGTTTTGTTCAAGATAACTAATTCGGCGATTTTTGTCCATTTTCGGCGATATGACTACCGACACAATTCGGCGTTTTGTTCACGATAACTAATTCGGCGATTTGTCCATTTTCGGCGATATGTCTACCGACAGAATTCGGCGTTTTGTTCACGATAACTAATTCGGCGCTTTGTCCATTTTCGGCGATATGTCTACCGACAGAATTCGGCGTTTTGTTCACGGTAACTAATTCGGCGATTTGTCCATTTTCGGCGATGTGTCCACCGGCAGCATTCGGCGTTTGGGCATTTTCGGCGTTTTGTCCACGATAACTAATGCGGCGATTTGTCCATTTTCGGCGATATGTCTACCGACAGAATTCGGCGTTTTGTTCACGATAACTAATTCGGCGATTTGTCCATTTTCGGCGATATGACTACCGACAGAATTCGGCGTTTTGTTCACGATAACTAATTCGGCGGTTTGTCCATTTTCGGCGCTATGTCTACCGACAGAATTCGGCGTTTTGTTCACAATAACTAATTCGGCGATTTGTCCATTTTCGGCGATATGTCTACCGACAGAATTCGGCGTTTTGTCCACGGTAACTAATTCGGTGATTTGTCAATTTTTGGCGATACGTCCACCGACGCAAATCGGCGTTTTGAACAAAATCGAGCGACGCCAATTTTTTTATCCATATGGGGTAATTTTGCACATTTCGTCGATTTGTTCGTTTTCGGCGATATGTCCACCGACAGAATTCGGCGTTTTGGGCATTTTTGGCGTTTTGTCCACGATAACTAATTCGGCGATTTGTCGACTGACAGCATTCGGCGTTTTGTCCACGCTAATGAATTCGGCGTTTTGGGCATGAAAATAAGATTAGGCGTTTTGTCCATTCGGCGATACGTCCAGGTCCCTATTTATTCACTTTACTTCTTGTATTAGTTTGCAGCATTTCTTTTTCCTTGCCTGTTTGCGTTTTTCTACGATCTCTTGGCATTCTTTGTCGTACCACTTTTTCTTTTTGTCACTCGTTTGTTTTCCCCATACTCTCTGTGGCTGCTTCAATGTTGATTTTTTTTAAAGTCTTCCAGAGTGCTCTATGTCTGTATATTCATTTATATTTTCCGTATTTTTTTGTAACTTATGCTTTATTGAAGTTTTATATTTTTTCTGATGCTCATCTATTGGTAATTTGTCTATGTTCTACTTTTTTCGTTTTTCATCATTTACTTCGTACACTCTGGATATTCTTTGTCTTATCTTCGCTTTGATTAGGAAATGGTCCGAATCACAGCCTTACCCTCCATTTTAATAAATTTTCTTCTTACAGTAGTACCCCGATTATCCAAGTTTTAGTTATTCGATTAAAGCCTATAAAAGTCAAACTTGCAAACAGGGAATCCCGTTCATTTGAACTGTGGGTTTTGGAGGTCCGGCTTATCTGATCCGCTTAATCGAGTTAACGAGGGATCCTCCTACTATATGGGTCGATAATATGGAAGATATTTCTAAGTAGATTTGGGTTATCCAAGTTTTTGATTATTTGAGGTGGGTGTCGCACGCGCTACCTCTGATAATCATAGTGCTACCGTAGTTTGCAATCATTTTCCTCAATTGGTGCTGGTTTTGATTGAGAAAGAACGGAAACCAGGAGAAATGCAAATTAAATATAGACCAATAGGTGCGTTGAATGCAGTAGGAAAGATTTTAGAGCATATAATAGCGGTAAGACTGTTTAAGAAAGTAGAAGAAAAGTTAGAAAATAATCAATTTGGATTCAACAAATAGATGACAGTGGAAGCAGTGAGAAGGGTTGAAAAAGTTTGGCAGAAAACGAGATAAGCGGCGTGAAGAATAGAACCTACCCTAACCTAACCTAACATAACCTAACTTAACGTAACCTAACCTAACCTGATTTACCCTACCTTAGCTCCATACATTAGAGACCTCAGGTCTCTTATTTTCCACTATATTGTATATGCCATTTATATCAAATAGCAGAAATCAGACAAATTATTGCAATCATAATCCACGAAAGTCATTAACAATCTCAAAAATCTACAATTCATCCTTTTAATTTTTAGTTTCCATTTTTTTTATAATATTTGTACCCAGGACTGTTCACATATGTATTCAGTTTGCAGTCAAATAAATACAATCCCAAGATACTGTCATATTGTATCACGTGCTTTGAATTGCCGCATTTTGTACAAGAGCAAACATTAATTAGATTTTTTGTAGACTATCGTAAAGGATTTTGCTGCTCGATCTGAAGGCATTATGAAGGAAGCCATGAAATGGGCTCCCCAATGGACAAGATCCCACATAGAGGAATATTTGAACCAAGTGCCTTGGTCCGGCATATGGCATCACTCTGGGCTGGCACTCGGCATCGAATCGGTACTGCAGTATGCCAGCTTGAATATAAGCAGCTCGGCCCTGAGCATCAGTACTCTGGAGAAACGACCAACTTGCGTCAAGAGTGACTCCTCGAAGTTTGCCTCTACGATTAATTTGAGGAGCAAGTACAGCGGTGAGGTTAGTACATTATTGTTTTGTTTTGAAAGTGTATAAGTAATTGGTCTTTTTTAACTATTAGGTAGCAGGCATGTTGACGGTGCTTGGCGACCAGGAGCGAAAAAATTTGACTGATAAGTTATTATCAAACGTCTGGGATGCATGTAAGAAGAAATCTGATTCTATCCATAGAGAGGCGCTTTGGCGAGCTACCGCGATGCTGATATCCAGCAATGACTTCAACCGACAGCTGCTACATTGCATTGCATGGTCACAGGTTGGTGCTGTAAAATAATCTCGTTTAGGATATTGGGGCTTTACATTTATGGATTATTTTTGAAAAAAAAATTGTCTGTCAAGTTGTGAATATTTCAATGGGCAAAAATACAAAATAAATATATTCTGTCATATCTATATTTTGAATGTCTTAAAATACATTTTAGGTCGAATTGTTCACATCAGAGGCAATGCGTACAGCGGTGGAGTGCTGGCAGTGGTTAGTAACAGCTCGGCCTGATATGGAAATCAGATTTCTGCAGGAAATGGTGTCTGCTTGGAACTGCACTGTACAGAAACATCTGGGTCTGTTTTCCAGTGTACCTTCCGAAGTTAGCCCACTAGCTGCCCACGAAGGTATGTTTTTAATAGTTGTAACGTTGCTATGACTAGGAAAATCTGTTTACTTTCTTAGTTTGATCTAAGAAGAAATAGAATAAGTAATAATTTTAGATTTTTTTTCGTATACTACCGGATGTGGTTTTAATGTAAAACTAGCTGTGATTGTGCAACACCTGTGTTATATCTCACTGTAACACTAAATTCTGGCATAACTTTTTGTGAAAATAGTCGTTTGGTTGGCCCTCCGTTGGGGCGTTAAATTATGGTGAGACGTCTCGTATGTCTTAGTATTTTTATAAAGGAATTGCTCTGTTGCTTACCTAGCTAGCTCATAAACATACAGCGTTTACTTTGCCACAGTTCGTGGATAGGAAAGGTCAATAGCTGCTAAAACAGGAAGCTGGCTTGTTTGTAGTATTCTTGGGGCTGCAAACAACTTCAAACAATATGCACAAGAAAAGCCGATTTGCTCACACAAATAGACATAGATCTATTGACCTTTTAAATACACACACAGTAAACAATAAAGAATATTAGGATTAAAACCTAAAACAGAACAGTGTTTACTACAACAACTTATAGCGACATGCATTTACAAGTCAAATGATAGCATAACGGTATCTGCAATACAGTTAAAGAATATTTAAAAAATACCCGGATTTGTGATTCGTGTATGTAATTATGTATCTATGAAGCGCATTCCTTTACGCTTGCAAAATCTTCACAACACAGCCTGAAGCAAATGCTTATCGCTTAAACTGCAATCATTTCCTGTATTAGGTTACCTTCAACCTTGAATAACTCATTGTATGGGATTTTCCAATTAAAGCTGTGTGGAATCACTTAGATGCTGACTATCGCCTCTCTGGCTGCTAACTTTACGAAACCATCCGGACGTCATAAACTCCTTGGCGTCTTTGCAATTGTGTACTTGCTTTGTACACGATTAAAATGACACTTGAAGTATGTTGTAGCACACAAACACTATTGGCAGCCAATTTTATTTACGGCGCGGCTTTCAAGCCGCTTTGTATTTAGCTGGTCGTATGGCGATTTGATATTGTGTTGCAGGGGCGTGCGCCTATAACCCTTTAAAATAATTTATAATTGATACTCTGTGATATAACAACAAAAAACATCAAAATGTTAACATGGTAAACAACATTAAAAGAATTTTTACTTGGCCCATATGAATTGAATATATTCATACAAACACTATCGACAGCCAATTTTGTTTACTGCGCCGCTTCCAAGTCTCTTTGTATTTAGCTGGTCGTATAGCAATTTGACATTGTGTGTCGCAGTGTTAATACAAACTTCATTTTAATCTGTTTGTTTTTTTTTCATACCTGTTTTGATGCTGTTTTAACCACAATACTTTTTCTTTCTTTTGTTTCTAAGCAAGCAGGAAATTTTGTTTTGCTTTAATTTAAAATCAAACATTAATTTAGAGCTTCACACTTATTTACGATTTGCCTTATAAAAACTGTATGCCATTTTTTATATTTCTCAAGCATCTGTTTTTAGCAATAATTTTTCTGGCTTTACCATATTTTCAAGCCACTTCTTTGCATGGCATTCGCCGATCTTATTTAATAAGGAATCGTATTGTAAGTTGATTTCTTAAGGTTACTGTACCGGGTGATTATAAATGCTTTTCCATCAAGTTCCCCTTGAAATATTCGTTGTATGAATAATATGTTGGCGTCACTGTAAATCTATGTCAAATTCGAGGTTAGCAGGTTAGGTTTTTCGTCAGTTTGTGTCAGATTTGAGGTTAGGTTTTGTGTCAAAGCTGACGCAAAACCTAACCTGCAAATCTCGAATTTGACATAGACTTACAGTGCCACCAACATAAAACACCTTGTTTTTTCAATATTTTATTAAATCATGAAAAACTAATCCAACTTTTTCTGCTGTTTGCTCTACTCTTACTAAAGTATTATACAGGTACACTAGGTAGAAACAGTGCCATCTCCAGCAGATTGTTGGATGCTTCCAGTTTTTATACAGGGTTCGGCAACGAACCGGGGGTGGAAAATATTTCTAAAACTATGAGAGTTGCATGAATATTGTATATATAAAAGTTGTAGATACGAGGGTGGTGCACATTTCTACACTAGTTTTGATTATACAGGGTGGCTCAAAAAAGTGGCGAATCAAACTTATTTATTTTTTAATGGAATCCCCTATATTTGGGTAGCTTAAAAGTTTTGCATTGAAATACTCATCATTTTGATATAAAGTTGTATGGGTCTAATGTCAACCGTTTTGGAGATATTAACGATTTTATGTAAAAAAATACTGAACTTCAGACGGCTGCTACAAGCAATAGAAAACAATTGATTTAAGGAAAACGTTACCAAAAAATTATGATTTTCGTGAACTACCTGTCAAGTGTAAAATGGTAGATCTGGCTATTAATGTTGTACAGGGTG